>CM066032.1:1412849043-1413060995 GCA_033557465.1 Ichthyophis bannanicus
TTGAAATCACCAATCAGCAGTACCTCTCCTTTCATAGTGATACTGCAAATATCTTCAATTAAATCTCTGTCCACTTCTTCTGCCTGTGAAGGAGGTCTATAAATAACATCAATGCAAATGGATGCTCCATTCCCTCTTTCAAGTGTCTGCCCCTTCTCTCGTAAGCCCTGCAATTCTGTAGCTTTAATATTATCTTTTACACATAGTACTACTCATCCTCCTCCCTTTCTTCCTAGCCTGTCCTTCCTGAATAAATTATATCTTAGTATAACTACATCCCAGTTATGGTTCTCCATGAACCATGTCTTCGTAACTGCCACTAAATCCAAGTCATCCTCTCCCACTAAAACTTCAACATCCAGTCAAACTTATTTCCTATGCTATGGTATTTATGCACGCCACTTGTCAGATATTGCCCTTTTTTCTCATGTCTACAGAGGTATGTAATGTTTTACTTATGTGAGGGCTTTCACTTACCTGGGGGATTTCTTATTTATTTATTTGAACTTATTTTTATATCGCTTTTCTACCATCCAAAGCAGTTTATAAATAACCAACAATGTAACAGAGCCTTAGGAAGCACTCTGATGTACAGGGAACTAAACAATAGAACTGTAACATACATAGAACCTCTGAACTTGGAGTGGATAACATGAGGAAGGATCTAGCTAAGCTTGAAGAATGGTCTAACATTTGGCAGCTGAGATCTAATGCTAAAAAATACAGGGTCATGCATTTGGGCTACAATAATGCAAGGGAGAGGTACAGTGTAGGGGGTGAAGTACTTCAGTGCACAAAAGAAGAGAGGGACCTGGGCGTGATTGTGTCTGATGATCTTAAAATAGCTAAACAGTTAGAAAAAGTGATGGTGAAAGCCAGAAGGATGCTTGGGTGCATAGGGAAAGGAAAGACCAGCAGAAAAAAGGAGGTGGTAGTGCCTTTGTATAAGTCTCTGGTGTGACCTCATTTGGAAAATTGTGTGCAATTCTGGAGACTACACCTTCGAAAGGCTATAAACAGGATGGAGTCTGTGCAAAGGGTGGCTACTAAAATGGTCAGTGCTCTTCATTATAAAGCATATGAAGACAGACTTGAAGATCTTAATATGTATACTTTAAAGGAAAGGAGGGCTAGAGGAGATATGATAGAGATGCTTAAATACCTCTATGGCATAAATATACAGGAGGAGAGTCACTTTCAATTGAAAGCAAACTCTGCTATGAAGGGACATAGGATGAGGGTGAAAGGGAATAGACTCAGGAGCAGGGCCGGATTTACCTGTACGCCATGGCGTAGGGCCCACAGCTGGCAAGGGCCCACAAAAATAGAACAAATTATCTTTTTTTTAAAAATAAAATTAAAAAAAAACTGCTGGCTGCTGCCGCTGGGCCCCCTCTGCTGCCGCGGCAGCATGGACTGACCCGCGGGGGCCCCCTCTGCAAGCTGAATCCATCGGTCCGTCGGTCCCTCCCTCCCTCCGTGCAGGCTGTGAGAGGTGCGAAGGGAGAGTGTCTCCCTCGTGTCTCTGTTAAGCCCGCAGGGGCTGATGGGAAATTTCCCATCAGCCCCTGCGGGCTTAACAGAGACGCGAGGGAGACACTCTCCCTTCGCGCCTCTCACAGCCTGCATGGAGGGAGGGAGGGACCGACGGATTCAGCTTGCAGAGGGGGCCCCCGCGGGTCAGTCCATGCTGCCGCGGCAGCAGAGGGGGACCCGCGGCGGCAGCCAGCAGTTTTTTTTTTTAATTAAATTTTACTTTAGGCCGATGGGGGGGGGGGGGGGATAGGACTGGTAATGGGCTATTGGGGGGGCTGGGGCTGGGGCTGGGACTGGAAATGGCGGGGGGGGTTAAGGCTGGTGGGGGGCTGATGGGGGTTGGACGGGTAAAGGGCGGTGGGCGGGTGGGGGGGGGTTAGAACTGGTAATGGGCTTTGGGGGGGGGTTAAGACTGGTAATGGGCTGTGGGCTGATGGGGGCTGTCTGGTAATGGGCTATGGGGGGGCTAGGACAGGAAATGGGCTGGGGGGGTTAATACAGGAGGTGGGCTGATGGGGTTAGGACTGGTAATGGGCTGTGGGCTGTTGGGGGGGGTTAGAACTGGTAATGGGCTTTGGGGGGTTAAGACTGGTAATGGGCTGTGGGCTGATGGGGGCTGTCTGGTAATGGGCTATGGGGGGGCTAGGACTGGAAAAGGGCTGGGAGGGTTAAGACTGGAGGTGGGCTGATGGGGTTAGGACTGGTAATGGGCTGTTGGGGGGGGTTAGAACTGGTAATGGCCTTTGGGGGGGTTAAGACTGGTAAAGGGCTGTGGGCTGATGGGGGCTGTCTGGTAATGGGCTATGGGGGGGCTAGGACTGGAAATGGGCTGGGGGGGTTAAGACTGGGGGTGGGCTGATGGGGTTAGGACTGGTAAAGGGCTGTGGGCTGATGGGGGGTTAGGACTGGCAATGGGCTATGGGGGGCTGACTGGAAATGGGTTGATGGGGTTAGGACTGGAAGTGGGCTGATGGGGGGTTAGGACTGGTAATGGGTTATAGGGGGGCTTAAACTGAAAATGGGGTGATGGGGGGCTAGGACTTGTATTGGGTTGGGGGGTTGCTAGGACTGGAAATGGGCTGATGGGTGGCTAGGACTGGAAATGGGCTGATGCAGGGACTAGAAAGGAATGGATGCTGGGTGAGGCTGGAACTAGAAGGGAGCTGATGTTGGGGGAGGATTAGAATGGGATGGGGCTGGAAGAGTAAAATGGAGAAGGGAAAAATATTTTGTGTGGGAGGGATAAAAAATCTACAATTGGCCGGGTATTGGGAGAGTAAGTGGGGATTGAGGATGGAGGGGTAAAATTTGAGTGGATGAAATAGGAATGAGGAAAGAGCAAAAGGAGAAAGATTAGTATGTTAAAGCAGATGTAGAGAGAGAATGGAAACAAACTAGAAGAGAGAAGAAAGGACAAATGGACTGCAGACGATGGAGAGTTAGCAGAAGACACGAAGAAACCAGAAGAATGTGGCTGGAGCAATTGCAGCTGAAAAAAATGCACAAAAGGTAGAAAAATATCTCTTTATTTTTAATTTATTAATTGGAATATGTCAGCTCTGGTAAATGTGCATCATTAACGTCTGTGCTTTGTTTAGTACAAGAGCAAATTAATGTATAGTTTTATTTCTACAGTGTTGTACATTCCAAGTTTGGCTTTTGGGATTCCCAGTTTAATTATTGTCTTCCTGTTTCTAAATTGTGATTACTTGTTTGGTGATGGTCTATGTTCTGCATGTGTAACTGAGCTGAGGTGTTCTGTTTATATAATTCCTATTTGACATTGCCACTTGTTCTCTTTCCCCAGTAGGTCATGTATTGTTGTTCTCTGAAATGTATTGGTTTAATATTTGCAGTGTTGCCTTTTGATTGGTAGAGTATGGTGCTTTGTGAGTCCTGGTAGTGCTGTTAGGATACGGCGGGTTTGCTATGGGTTCTAAATGGGCAGTGTTTGTAGTAGTTCCTAATGTGTCTGGCAGTTGGCACTGGATTATAGTAATGTAGAAATCTTTTAGTCTTTCTTTATCCATACACTCATTAAGAGGCACGTTTTCTAAAAGTTAGTATATGGTAACATTATGCAAATATTTATGCAAATGAGGCCCCTTATGCAAATGAGGCCCCCGCACCCCCCTTGTGCCGCCTCTGCTGGGGGCCCACAATTTTTGTTGGCGTAGGGCCTCACTCAAGTTAAATCCGGCCCTGCTCAGGAGTAATATGTGGAAATATTTCTTTATGGTAGGAGTAGTAGATGCGTGGAATATTCTCCCAGTGGATGTGGCAGAGATGAGGACAGTTTCTGAATTCAAAAAAGCATGGGACAAGCACAGAGGATCTCTAAAGATAAAAAGGGGACTATTGTAGCTGATATGGAAGGGCAGACTAGATAGCCATGTGGTCTTTTTCTGCCGTCATGTTTCTAGGTTTCTATGAAACTATTTACCATGGAAGTAAAGGGTTTATTTATTCATTCATCATTTATACAATGTACTGGGGCAAGGGGTTGTTAACAGAATGTGTATAGGTTTGTTCTGTTAGTATGTTATTAGGGCGGTTGGTTCTTTGGTTACAAGGTTGTGCTGTATTCCTCTTGGAAGAGGTATGCTTTTAGTTTTCTCCTGAAATCAGTCAGGTCCAAGCACCCTCTTAGGGTTGGGGGTAGGGGATTCAATAGTGTGGGGACAAATAAGGCGAATGCCCAATTACAAGTTGACTCCTAATCTTCTGGGTCAAGATCATATATAAGTTGAGGGTGCTATTCCTTCGTAACCGTTCGTTCTTAGGAATTGAAATCAGGGTTTGAAGGCAGGTGGCAGATTCTTTATGTACGGTTTTAAATATTGTGGTGAGGGCTTTGTATCTGATTCTTGCTGTGATGGGAAGCCAATGAAGTATGGGGATGATGTGGACTCGGAGAGGGGTTCCAAAGATTATTTGCGCTGCAGTTTTCTGGGCCATCTGCAATGGGTGAAGGGTATGGTTAGGTAGGCCTTGGTACACAATGTTACAATACTCCAGAATAGGTGTGATCATAACCTGGCAGATGGTTTGGAATAATTCTGGGGTTAGTAGGGAGCAGAGATGCTTCAGAGTTCTTAATTTATGGTAAATGAAGGTAGTCTACTACTACTATTACTATAGCACTACAAGGCGTACAAGGCATTATACAAACATATAGAAGACAGTTCTTGGTCAGAGTGCTTACAATCTAGTTAAGGCAGACAGCACAATACAAGAGAAATAAGGGGCTCAATAGGGAGAGGAGACACAAGGGGAACAAGAGATTAGGATCCAAAAGAAGCCTCAAAGAGGTAAGCCTTTAGCATGGATTTGAAGAGGGAGAGAGATGAGACTTGACGTAAAAATACATGAAGTTTGTTCCAGGCATAAGGAGCAGCAAGGTGAAAAGATCAAAGTCTGGAATTGGCAGTAGAAGAAAAAGGCATAGAAAGAAGAAATACAGAGGAGGAGCGGAGTTCACAAGGAGGGATATATAGAGAGAGGAGAGAGGAAAGGTAATGAAAGGCAGTAGATTGAATGCATTTATAGGTGTGAAGGAGAAGTTTGAAATAGATACAGAAACAGAAGGGGAGTCAATGAAGTGATTGCAGAAGAGGGGTTATATGACTGTGTCGGGGCTGGCAGAAGATTAGCCATGCAGCAGAGTTCTGAATAGTTTGAAGACGAGAGAGAGGATTCAGAGGAAGACTAGCAAGGAGGAGGTTGCAATAGTCAAAACAGGAGGTAACTAAAGAGTGGACAAGAGTTTTAGTAGTGTGTTCAGAGAGGAAGGAACAAATTTTGTTAATATTATAGAGAAAGAAATGACAAGTTTTAGGAATGTGTTGAATATGTTTGGTGAAAGAAAGGGAGGAGTCAAAGATGATCCCAAGGTTGCAGGCCGAGGAAACAGGAAAAAGAAGAGTATTCTCAACAGTGATAGAGAAAGTAAGAAGGGAGGAGGAGGGTTTTACCAGTTCAGTTTTATCCATGTTCAATTTCAGACAGTGGTAAGACATCCAGGCAGTGATGTCAGATAAGCAGGCAGAGATACGAGCTTGAAGTGTAAGAGAAATCTCAGGTGAGGATAGATAGATCTGAGAGTCATCAGCATAAAAATGATATTGAAAGCCATGGAAAGAGATGAGGGCATCAAGGGACTGGGTGTAGAGAGAGAAAAGGAGAGGGCCTAGAACAGATCCTTGGGGTATACCAACTGAAAGAGGGATGGCAGTAGAGGACGAACCACCAGAACAAACACTGAAAGAGTGATTGGAGAGATAAGAAGAGAACCAAGTCAGCACGGAGCCCCTAAAACCAAAAGAGGATACTGTGTTGAGGAAGAGGAGGTGGTCAACAGTATCAAAAGCAGCAGAAAGGTCAAAAAGAATGAGAACTGAATAAAGGTCTTTGTTCATTCTCTTTATGTGTGATTGAAAGTTTAACCATTGATCTATTGTTATGCCCAGGCATTTTACTTCAGATTTGACAATGATGACCATGTTGTCTGGTCTAAAAGTTGATGATGAAGAGAAGGTTGGGTTGGTGATTATGTACAGGGCTTCCGTTTTCTCTTGATTGAATGCCAGATTGTGGAGAATAAGCCATTGTCCTACTTCTGTGAAGCATTTCTGTAGGCTGTTGATCTCAGGAGATAAGGGGTTAAAGGAGGTGAAGAATATTATGGTGTCTATTCCAAGCCATGAATATCAGGGATGTACGCCCTGCCTGGACATACATCCCCACTATTCATCCCCCTTGCTGTCCCCATGCAAGACTCCCTATATGAACAACAGAGTAGTACGGGGAGCCTTAGATGGGGGCGGAAGGGGGCAGGTGGTAGGCGGAGCAAGGGCAGTGCATGGGTGGGCCGTCGACCTGGATGTACAGGGACGATTCTGAGGTCAGCCCTGTACATCTGGGGTAGGCTGGTTAGATAGGGAACTTATTCCACCTCAGCGGTGGAATATGTCCCCCTGGATGCGGGGTAGCAGCGGTGGCCAATGGGATCAAGATTTGGCAGGAGGTTCCTCACACCTAGACCCTTGACATGGGAGGCTGGATTAGGGGTCTGGCTTGAAAGGACAATCTTGGCAGCAGCCAGTGTTAGCGGCTCTGTAATGGAGCTGCAGTGCCATGGTGACGGAGCCAGGCTGTTAGCTGCGGGATCAGAATCAGGTCTACCACTATATGTCCTGGTTCTGCCTGCCACACAAGGGGATGGACATCCAGAAAGGAATAGGCCTCTATGTCATCTGCAATGATCTGGTACAGAATACTGTGTGATCTGAATATTTGAGATAATTATTGGATGAAGATATTGAATAGGAGGGCCGAGACGCTTGAGCCCTGAGTTACGCCCATTTGCTGAGTGAAAGGATTTGATGTCTTCTGTATGATTTTTACTTGCTGTTTTTGGGAGTCTAGGTAGGAGCAGAACTAGCTGAAAGTGTTGTCCTGAAACCCAGTATCAGAGAGCCTATGTAGCAATTGATGGTGTGGGAAGGAGTCAAAGGCGGAAGAAATGTCAAGAAATATTAGGATGTAATCACTAGTAGTGTTTTGTGAGCAGGATATGAGTGTGTTTAGTAAGGGAGTGATGGGGGGGGGGGGGGCGCTCGTGAGCCCGACTAGAATGGCAGCAGAACTTTAGAGCTCCTCAACTGCTCTCCCCATTCACTGGGAATTGGTGCCTCAAAAATGACTTTTGTGCGCTGAAAATGCTTTTACTAGCAGCGCTAAGCTAACGGCATCTGAGGATGTTGTCTGATTTCTCAGCAAACCTACAGAACACCTTGAGATTAGGAGCTCCCCTTTCGTGAGCCTGACGGAGGGAATCAGCAGCATATGGCTGCTTTCTCCTGCAGTCTTCCCTCTGCTGAAACGAGGTCCCTGGCTCATCTTTCTGCGGACCGGGGTAAGAGTGCTGCCCTGCCTGAGTGCCTTGCTGGCTGAGTTATAACTCTTCTGGTGCCACAGTACTAATGATAACTCCTGGAAGATTGACTGTGCAGGAGGAGCCCTTTCAGAATATATGGATTGGGATCGTGCTATCTGCCTTGCTTGTTACACTTTCCCACGACTGGCTCCTAAACCTCCGGCAGAAGTCTGACCGTTTGGCTACCGCCATGATAGCTGTACCTGCTTAAACCGCAGTGGAACGCAGATTGGGCTCTGTGCTGAGGCGGTAAACTGTTGTGTGCTCTCAGTGGAACGTAAGCTGGTGCTGACGACATCGGCGATCCTGGTGACGTGTGTGATCTGAAGCTGTTTCTCTCCTCCAAATGGCCGCCGTCTCGTGGAACGCATGGTTGGAACGCAAATGCAATAACAAGATGGCTGCCGTCCTTTAAAGAGCCCGGATGACTTGTCAGAGCCTCCTGCAGTACCTTGTCACTGGTAATCTGATGCGATGTGAGTCTTATATAGCTATCTCCGGTCCATTTGATCTCCTTCTTCTGCTTGTGAGAACTGTTGTCTGCGGCTGACTGGCTCGGGAACGGTACTGCTTGATTTCAGAGCCCTGCTTTAACTCAAAGGCTGATTTCTGAGGGAGGCTTCCCTTCCTCAGGTGTCCGGGGAAGGAAGGGATCATCTGGATTGCCCGATCACATTAAAGGAGGTTCAGTGCACTATGCGGAATCTCAAATCTGCTAAGGCGGCAGGTCCAGAATGCTTGCCGGCGGAGCTTTATAAAACATTCCCGGATTTGTTTGCGCCAACTTTGCTGTCGGTCTTTAATGAGATCCTCCTCCAAAAATCTCTTCCCGACTCCTTTTACCAAGCTAATATTGTTGTTATTCCCAAAGGTGACAAGGATTCATTGCAATGCTCCAATTACCGCCCCATTTCCCTACTGAATCTGGATTATAAACTTTTCACCACGATTCTAGCTAATCGCCTAGCATCGCTTATCCCAGACCTTGTTCACCCGAATCAAACGGGTTTCATAAAAAATAGATATGGGTTTGAAAATGTGCGTAGGTTGATCAATGTCTTGCAGAGGATAAAATCTCAAGTGGGGTCATATAGCATTTTATCGTTAGACGCTGAGAAAGCTTTTGATAAACTGGAATGGCCATATCTTCTGCAGGTTCTCCGGGAATTTGGTTTTGGGACGTTGTTTTGTACGTGGATTGCTTCCCTCTATGACTGGCCTCAAGCAGGGGTGTCTGTAAATGGTGCTATCTCATCACCCTTTCACTTAGGTAGAGGCAGGAGGCAGGGGTGCCCTCTTTCTCCTCTACTGTTTGCTCTTGCCATGGAACCCTTGGCAGCTCATATTCGGTTACAGGCAGAAGACATTGGTATACATCTGGGTTCTGAGTGGCATTCCATTTCTTTATATGCTGATGATACCTTGATTTACTTGAATGAGCCCTCCAGATTCTTACCTATTGTGCTTAATATCTTAAAACGCTTCTCTTTGGTCTCTGGCTTTACTATTAATAAACAGAAGTCTACTTTCCTTCGTTGCGTGTCTCGCTCCTCCTCCATCAATGACTGTCCGACGGATGACTTTCCAGTGGTGGACTCCTTTAAGTATCTGGGTATTGTAATACCTCGAGATTTATCGTAATTGTACAGTCTGAACTACGGTCCTCTTTTGAAATCCATTAAAGGGGACTTGGAACGGTGGAGTTCTTGTTCGGTTTCTTGGCTCGGCCGTATCAACACTTACAAGATGTTAGTCTTACCTAAGTTACTTTTTATGTTCATGCAGTTACCTATTGTTCTTCCAGGTAAGTTTTTCATGACCCTTCATCAGGCTGTCACTAGGTTTTTCTGGCTGGGCCGGCGTCCTTTGCTTAGCTGGCGGATACTCACTCTACCAAAAGGGTCTGGGGGGTTGGGCGTCTCTGATCCAGAGCTTTATTACTTCTGTATCTGTCTGCGGTCCTTATTGTTATGGAGAATTCATCCTGGGGCAGAATGGGCTTTGCTAGAAAAGGATTTTTTAAAGCCCATTCCGTTGATAGCTGTACCCTTTCTTATTAATCCGCACGAGGTGTCTTTGGTAAAGGCGCATGTGTTTATGGACCCTTGTTGGTTAGCGTGGAGGAGGATATGCAAGCGGACAGGGGTATCTGTCACCCAATCTCCCTTTACAGTTTTGAGGGCCTTGGGGTTTATCCGAAATATGGTAAAAGGATTGGATTTGGATTTTCTTCTGATGAGAGTTTCCTCTTTGTATGAGCAGTCTCGCCCTATGACGAGATTGGGGCTAGAGGAGCGGCTGGGCTTGCAGCTCTCTCTGTTTCAATATGTGCAGATCTCTCACTGTTTACATTCTCAATTTTCCGTTGCTGATCTTACTAGGAGTCCTAGAAGTTGGGAGCAGGACCTTTATGTATCTCGGAAGCTCACTGCGTTTATTGCTCGGCTGTATCGACATATAGAGGATGATTCCCAGGTACTTTCCACTTTAAATCTCCCTCGACAGAGATGGGAGGCGACGTTGCCGGGGAAGGAGCTGGAGTTCTGGATCGAAGTCTATTCCTATTCCCACTCGTGTTCCATATCTTTGGGATTAATTCATACGCAACTTCGGATACTTTATAGTTTATCCATTACACCGTTTGATCTTTTTCATTGGAAAAGGGCAGATGATCCTCTTTGTTGGCGCTTCTGTGGGCGTTCTGGTACTTTTGATCATATGTGGTGGTTGTGCCCTCACATTCAATGTTATTGGAGGATGGTGACGGGATGGATCACTGAGAGATTGCAGGTTTCCATTCCCTTTACTATAGAGTCTTGTTTATTGGGGGGTTTTCCGGAACTTCCGGAGCAACGTCCTCTACAGAAGTTGGCCCAATTGCTTTTATTAGCAGCTAGATCAGTGATTGCTCGTTTTTGGAAGCGCAGTAGAGCTCCGTCTCTTATGGAGTGGCGCTCTAAATGCTGGGAAATGTAAAGGTTGGAGAAATTGACGGCGGGGGTCCGAGGCCGATCATTTCGAGATGAGGCGCTGTGGAGTCTTGTGTTTCAGGGAGACCCTTGAGGGTCTTGAATCCTTGGCATCTTCTTGGATAGCAGGTTTTCTTCCCTGGGTGTTTTCCCTCCTCGGATCTGGTTTGTACTTTTCTTTTTCTTTTCGTCTCTTCTTCTTCTTCCTCTCTTCTTCTTCCTCTTTTTCTTTTTCTTTTCCTCTTCTGGCGGTGTGGTGGATGGGTCAGTAGGGTTGGGAGGGGGGGTGGGAGGGGGGTGAGGAGCTGGAGGGCAGAGAGAGGGTGGGGGGCAGGATAGGGTATGTTTAGGGAGATAGAGGGGGATAACTGAGTTGGGTCTTTACCTTTGCATACCTTTGCATACCTTTGTATATGACAGGGATGGTGGGTGCTGTCTCATTTCCAGTTCGTAGGTGCTAGGCAGATGGGAGAGGGGAGGTTTCGTTATGCTGGATAGATGATGTATGACAATTGTAGTTGCCTTGTTTTGGCCTCGTCAGTACTTGCCCCCAGTGTTGTCTTTTGGTGGGAGGGTTAAGGGTTTGGAGTGCTCAGTTCTGTAATGGTTGGTTATGCATGACCTGAACCTGCACTGCATCTTCTCCGTTGGGATTTACCGGTATATAAGTCTATGTACCTGTGTGATCCTCCACGGTATCTTTTTACCCCCTATTTACTCTTCCTTTTTTTTTTTACTCTTCTTTATTCTTTACTCTCCCCACTGAGGTGGGTTGCTGTAGGGGGGGGGGAAGATTTAGACAGAGCTGAATAATTATCTGGCATTTTTCTTTCTCCTGAGTTCTTCTTTCGGGGAAGGTTGGGGGTTGCTTGACAGCGGTGGACAACTTTACCCTGTCCTTTCTTTGAAGCTTGTATGGTTGTACAATATGTTGAGATTGCACTATCTTGTTATGGTATGTTGTCTTGGATTGTTTGTTATTTGACTCTGCTCAATGAAATTTATTACATAAAAAAAAGGTAAGGGAGTGATGAGGTTTCTACCCCATAATGCTTTCTAAACCTGTGTTGGTGTGGATCCAGAGGAGCATGCTCAGTGAGGTGGTCTTGAAGTTGTATAAGGACAATTTTTTCTATTATCTTGAAGATAAACAGGATGCTGGATATTGGTCTGTAGGACTCAGGGGAAGTGGAGTCAAGCTTTGTGCTTTTTAGGTGGGGATGGACTGAGGTCTGTTTCAGCAAGGTGGGCATAAAGCCTAGGGATAAGGAAGTGTGAACTATGCTCATTAAATATGTGCTGAGGTGTGATCTAGCCAGCTTTACCCAGGTCACAGGGCAAGGGTCCAGCAAAGATGTTGTCGTGTTAAAGTTCTGGATTGTATCTCCAATGTTGTTAAGCGATGGGAGCTCAAAGTGTGTCCATGACTTCTGGGGTGTTAGTTTAGTGTCAGGGGTCACTGGGGATTGATCTGTAGGAGGGGCTTGCATCTACTTAGAGATAAGGTAGTGAGCCATCTTCTGAGGGCATATTAAATCTTGTGAGTTTCCTTAATTTGGCTCCTTTAAGAGTGTTTTTGCGATGGAGAAAATCTCCCTCATTTTGTTTATTGTGGCAGTGATGAGGTTACTGCAATATTCTTTCTTGCATTTCAGCGTTTCTTCATTGTATAGTTTGAGCTGTTCCATTTAGGAAGTATGGAGGAGGGGTCTGTTGATTTTCTCCATTTGCGTTAGACTCGGTGTAGGTCACTCTTCTGCTTCTAGAGTGAGGATGAGAACCATGGAGCTCTGTTGCAATGCTTTGCTGAGAGACCCCTAACTGTGCTGGCCCTGTACTAACAGTTATGGCGGGTCATAGCATGAGGTTAGCGTGTGCTGTAACGCATGCTAACTGCTTAGTGCACTTTAGTAGAAGGGCCCCTATGTGTATGTGTGTATTTTAGAAAATCAGAGCTACATCACAAATGGAGCCTAGGCCTGGTGCGCCTCTTATCTCAACAATAGACTGCAATATGTACGCTCTGGTCCATCTATATCCCTCCTTTCCCACAAGAGAAAGGGGTTCCACAAGGATCATCACTTTCAGCCCTATTGTTCAATATCTATATGCGACTGATATGCAACCTTATCCGGTCATTCAATATCAACTGTCTAGTATATGCTGATGATGTCCTAATGTTCACCCCAATATCCACAGATCAACCAGACCTCTCCCAACTCTCAGCATGTTTTGACGCTGTCACAGACTGGTTACAAACTCAAGAACTCAAAATAAATTTCAAGAAGACGGAGGTTCTCTTTATCAGCAGAGACCAGACGTTCTCCTCACCCCCATCACTCAAGGTTCGCAATGCTGAACTCATCTCCAAGAAGACGATTCCATACCTGGGTATAATACTCGACCAGCGCCTTGACATGCACGCCCAGATAAGCAATACCGTTAAGGCAATCTACCACAAAGTTCGGATCCTACAACAGATGAAACGGATTCTGGAACCAAACGACTTCAGAACTGTTTTTCAAGCCCTAATACTGCCTCATTTTGATTACGCCAACTCCACTCTTATTGGCCTCCCAAAGAGCTCACTCAAACCCCTGCAGCTCGCGATGAATACTGCAGCCAGAACCCTCTACGGAGCGTCAAGAGGAGACCATATTACCCCCATTTTAAAGGATCTACACTGGCTCCCTGTCCACTGCAGGATCACCTTCAAGGCACTAACAATGACATTCAAAGCAGTTAACAGATGCACATCCACCTTCCTCTCAGACCTTGTACACCCCCCCCCCCCTAACAGAGCGAGAAGATCAATAGCCTGCAACACCTTACTTTTACCAAAAGCCATCACCAAGTGCTCAAAGACAAAGAGTAAACGTGCTTTCGCTCTTTACGCACCTTCCTACTGGAACTCCCTCCCTTCAGATGTCCGTGCCATAACCAACCTCCCCCAGTTCAGGAAGTCAATCAAACACTATCTCTTTTTACAACACTTCTCCATTACTGACAACATCACCTAACCCTCCTTATCCTGAGCCATTGCGACTCCCACAGAGTAACGTACCCATGCCATAATCACTGCATTTTAAAATATCCCCAACGTCAACCTGTCCCTAGAAGACAAACATGTCGACCATTATTCTAATTTGTACATAGTGTATATAGTTCACCCGTTCTCCTTGTTTAAGTTCCCTGTTCTTTGTAATGTCAATGTTTACATTGTACAACTTTGGTTACCTGTAAACCGTGCTGATGATAAATAGTGCGGTATAGAAGAAATTATAAATAAATAAAATAAATAAATAAATAAATCTTCCCAGAGAATGCCTGTGTGAAGCATGCATATAAGCAGGCACATTGTAGTTATAGGCACACACATAGTCATGTGATTTTAGGAAAGATCCTTTTGCTTGTGTAAAAGAGGCTTTACATGCAGAAAAGCATTTTAAAAAAATGGCCTCCTATACAGTATGGGGGTCAGTCCATAGAGGACGTGCAGACCCCTGTGTGCCTGATCGGAATCGGAGACACAGAGGTAGACTTAATTCTGATCCCATGGGGCTAGATGTGTTCCGTGTGATCAGAATTGGGTCCAGGGTTTGAACATGCAGGCCGGGATCCTATTCCGATCAGCCTGCATGTACAGAATCATGTCCAGCTAACTCAGCCAGGCCCCTGGATGGAGCTGCAATCCCTGGCCGCTGGCCACTCTTTCCTTTCCCCTCAGCCCAACCCCTCAACTGGCCTTCTATGGCCACGGTCAGGCTGCAGGGAACCCCTTTCACCCCCTCATCACCTTCCTTGTGCTGCCCTGTTTGTCCAGGATTGTGGACCGCCCATTGCCCGCCCTAACTCCACCTCTGAAATACCCCCTCCCGCCACCATCTAAGCCTCCCTGTACAAACTCACTGTTCATATGGGGAGCTTCTGACAGGGCAGACAGGGGGCATTGCAGAGGTGGATTTATGGCGGGCAGTGGGCGGACCCCCTATTTGCAGAGGGATTGTATCCACGTGACACTAACCCAAATTTCTGATAATAATGGACGCCAAATTCAAAAAGATGTGAATGGGGAAACAGAAACTGAGGAGACTGTCAAGGAGCAAGATCATCCTTGCTACTAGGAGAAATTACTGAAGGCCAAAGCAGCATATGAGATAGTTAAAAGAGGCATTTAGAAAGAGAATAAAGAAGAAGTAGACTATTTTGTCTTCTATAATCCAGATAAAATTAGTAGATGTCAACATCACCCAGACAGAACTGTAAAGCTCCATCATGGCATCACTTTGCACCTCTTCATCTCCCCAGGGACTGTGCTTGTCAATTCTAAAACTGTTATTTTGAAGTGCCCCAAAAAAGAATACAAATGAGATCTATACATATGCATCCAGTTTCTAACCAGACATCAGGTTTACAGCAAGAAACCAAGATAAATATCTATTCATGTTATCTTTCATATGAGATGAATTAAACAAGGTTAATAATGTCAGAAGGGAATCGTACTAATTATTACAACAGATTATAGAAACCTTTTCTGTTCTAACTTATCATTTGCATATTTTAAGTTACTCATAAAGGTTATGCAGCAAGTAGGTGCCCATAAAAGGAAGGTACAGATATACAGGGGTCATTTTAGGCAAGTGCATTCAGGGCTTGTCCTGATATTCGTTTTCATGCCAAAAAATTAAGCATGAGTGCAAATTTCTCATCTGCATGCATATCAATTGTGTGTGAATTAATTTGTAAGTATATGTATGCACAAGCAATTTGCACACCTAGTAGGCACTCAGTTTTGACAAGTTTATTTCAGCTCTGCACAAGCCTTGTAATTCTGTAACAACGCACAAATCAACTTCTGCAAGAGTCTTCTGTAAATACTGAAAAAATACAAATACCAAAACTCAAAAAAGCAACAAAAAAGCTGCCAGCAGACTATGAATAGAACAACATTAGAGGAAAAAAGACCTCAGGATATGTCTTAAAAGCCAATGCAATGGTTCCATCAAACATCAAACAAAGCAGCCAATTTACATAGGCCATCACTGACTCATCATTGTTGCATTACATCATATCACACAGGTCAAAGAAAAAACCCTCCAATGTATATGTATTACACTTTCAGCCCCTAATGTAGCATTCCTGTGTATTTAGCATTGTCTCAATTGTCTCACAACTTCAACTTTTAAGGCTTCAACACAGGTGTGGGCTACAGCGCTACAACTCTAGCGTTAATAATACTTAGCTTTTGACACAGGTCAGCAACAGTTTATTAGTCCTACGCTGGGCGTTTTGCCTGTGCTGCTTCAGGGAGTAAAACCACCCAATGTCCTGATCAAAGCCACCTATAAGAATGCCAAAAAAAAATAACAAAACACACAACGCTGCCAATCATCAAATGCTTGCAAAAAAACACAAATCAAACTAAACCCACTCACCCAATAATGTTGTAAAACTTATATCAAAGCTGCATACTCAAATATTAACTACAATTGCCCACTACAGCCACTTGGAGCCCACTGCATACAAGAAAGAAAAATGCCGCGTCTGCACTCTTTAAAGGCGAGCAAGCCTGGAGGCCCAACCCACCCAGGGGAAACCCCATGACAAAATCACATCAGAAGCCAATCAAAGCCCAATTCAAACAATTTTACAAACAATACTTCTGTAGCCTTTGCCTATAGAGTTTGTTTTTCTTTTGATGTGGGCTTGAAAGGATAATCTGTGATCTAGTGACCACTAAATTTTTTTTTTTTTAAAATTAAATTTTCTGAACATTACAAAAGAAAACAAACAACGAGATTAACCATTGACAATACAGTATCAAAGAAATCCATAAGAATGCACATTAGAAACTCATCAAGGAGATGCCATAACAATTCAATTCTCAAAACCTGAATAATCCCTGGAATGTAGACAAAACTCTTATTCACATATCAATGAACCTAAAAAAAAAAAAAAAAAAAAAAGGGGAATACCTTAGATCTTACCATCCAGAAATATAGTCAATATAGAACTGTTCTACTTCAGAAAATACATATCTTTTCCCCTGATATAAAACATGACATTTACAGGGAAATTTTAAATAAAAAGACGCCCCTAAAGCAAGAACACGTGGACGAATGTCCAAAAAAGACTTACGTCGACGTTGGGTTTCTCTTGAAACATCAGGAAATATTTGAATGGTTTGTCCACAAAACTGCTCATTCTTTTTTTGAAAATAAGCACGAAGAACTCTATCTTTATCCATCTCTGAGACAAATGTTACCAAAAGAGTAGCTCTAGAATTTATAATATCACTTTCTGACTCGATAAACTCTGAAATATGGAGTGGAGGAGTGGCCTAGTGGTTGGGGCAAGGTACTTCAGGCCGGAAGGTCAGGGGTTCAAAATCCCACTAGAGGACAGCAACCTTGGGCTGGAAGGACTGGGGTTTCTAGTCCCACAGGTGCTCCTTGTGGTCTTGGGCAAGCCACTTAACCCTCCATAGCCCATGTTCCCTGTAAAATAGTTATCTCCAAGTTATAATGCCCTGTTCAATGTAATATCAGTTTGTTCAATGTAAACCGCACTGATGCAGAATAGCACGGTATATAAGAGAATGTAAATAAATAAATAAATAAATAAATAAATAAATAAAATATCTAGAGGAGAAGAGGCTGGATGTTGCAACTGAGTCCCCCTCCCCCCCCCCCTGCTCCTCCACTAACCACATTACCAATAGGAACATAAAAAAGTTTAGAAATACTAATTGCCTGAACATCACTGAAACCCAATATCTCCTGAAAATATTTTTGCAAAAGAATCAACGGAGACAAAAAGTGTGTTTTCGGAAAATTAAGTAACCAAAGATTACGAGATCTTAACATATTTTCTAGATATTCATCCTGCCTATGCAATACTAAGTAATCTACAGGAATCTTCTCTAATATAACCTTTTGAGAACGAAGACTAGAGTCCTGATAATCAACCCGTTTTTCTAAAGTTACTATTCTATCTTGATGTTCTGTCAATTTCAAAACAGTCTCAGAAAAATCTGAAATCTTTTTCAAAGAGGAACTCAGAGTTAATTCCATACGTGAGACAATCGCACAAATGTCCTTCAAGGAAATATCTGACGGTGGAGTATGAGCTTCAACTACTAAAGGAAACAAAATAGTAGTTGGCATAGAAATAGATGATGAAACAGAATCCATTCTTAAAAAAGAGGACGGCAATACTGTCGAAGCAGAGTTAACAGTTGCTGGCGGCTCAATCAACGATGAAACAACATCCAACGAAAGTTTAGGCTCATTGATGGGCGGAGTTACGCCCATTTCGCTAAGAGAAGGAATAAAGGAAGAAGTACTCACAGCTGAGATATCCACAAGGTCATTCGGTACTAATTGGGCAGAAACAGCAGAATCATGGATCTGTACATGCGCATCCATTGGACCGATGACTTTCACTGCCTTTACTTGAACAACGGGCGGTGATTTCTTCTTCCTTTTCCCCATAACAGGGGCAACCTCCTCAACCGACGTGAACCAAAGGGGCACCAAAGGGGCGTGGTCTGCCCCTTCGGGCACGCCCCCAGGGGACGCCTGCGACCGCGTCCCGCGGTGGGGCAGATGGATTTAAAGCCCTCCAGGCAGCTCAACAACCAATTGGGGGAGCCGCAGTGCCAGCAATCATTCAGGTAAGGCTCCACAGTAAAAGTCAGGCAAAACGGCACCTCAGCGTCCCGCGGTGGGGCAGATGGATTTAAAGCCCTCCAGGCAGCTCAACAACCAATCGGGGGAGCCGCAGTGCCAGCAATCATTCAGGTAAGGCTCCACAGTAAAAGTCAGGCAAAACGGCACCTCAGCGTCCCGCAGTGGGGCAGATGGATTTAAAGCCCTCCAGGCAGCTCAACAACCAATCGGGGGAGCCGCAGTGCCAGCAATCATTCAGGTAAGGCTCCACAGTAAAAGTCAGGCAAAACGGCACCTCAGCATCCCGCGGTGGGGCAGATGGATTTAAAGCCCTCCAGGCAACTCAACAACCAATCGGGGGAGCCGCAGTGCCAGCAATCATTCAGGTAAGGCTCCACAGTAAAAGTCAGGCAAAACGGCACCTCCAGTGACCCCTAAATATTTAACCTCTGACATAAGAACATAAGATATGCCATACTAGGTCAGACCAATGTCCATCAAGCCCAGTATCCTGTTTCCAACAGTGGCCAATCTAGGTCATAAGTACCTAGCAGTCTCCCCAGAAGACACAGGTTCCTCAATGCTTATATTGGGTCAAGCAGTGATATCCTGGGTCCCTTTTAATAATGGTTTATGGACCTTTCCTCCAGGAACTAGTCCAAACCTTTTTTAAACCAAACCTTTTTTAAACCCAGCTACACTAACAGCTTTTACTACATCCTCCGGTAACAAATTCCAGAGTTTGATTACACGTTGAGTGAAAAAATATTTTCTCTTATTATTCTTATATAGGTTACCCTGTAGCTTCATTGCATGTCCCCTAGTCTTTTTATATTCTTATGACGTAAACAATCAATCTACATTTACCTGTTCCACTCCATTCATTAATTTATAGACCTCTATCTTATAACACCTGACCTTGACTATTGCAATGGTATCCTTAAAGGCATAACAAAGAAAAATCAAAATATTCTCCAAATGGCTCAGAATGTTGCCGCAAGAATAATTTCCAAGGCTAAATTATCCGACCACATTTCTCCCATTTTATACTCATTACATTGGCTTCCCGTTGCATGCAGGATACATTACAAAATTATACTGACTACATTCAAGTTAATTAACAACATTGCCCCATCTTACCTATCTACCCTCATCCATAGCCCCTCAGATAGTAGTGTAAGAAGAAGGAGGAATCTCAATACAGAGCAAGTGCCAGATACAATAAGAAAGACAAAGCAAATAACAATCAACAGCACTTTCACTTACGTAGCACCTACACTATGGAACAACCTCCCTGATCAACTAAGAGAGACAAAAGATCTCCAAAAGTTTAGAAAGGAACTAAAAACACACTTATTCACCCAACATTACTGTCAATTCCCAGATCTAGCCTCCCACCCCCCATAGCTCATTCTGCTGTCTAAATAATCAAAGGCGATACTATGTTGCAGGCTGTAAATACCACAGTTCTGCAAATAATCAAGATTTTTTATTATAACCTCTGTAAATAATTAACTGTCTAAATAATCAAAGGTTCTTGTTATGAGCTATACATGATTGCTTTTGTTTATAATGTTCCATGTACATAGTTGCAATGTTACATAATGTTCTATGTATTTGTTCACCAATGTTCTATGTAAACCGCCACTGATCTTGGGAAGGGGCGGTATATAAAATTTTTCAAATAAATAAATAAATAAATCTTATCTTCCCTCAGCTGTCTCTTTTCCAGATTGAAGAGCCCTATCCTTTTTAGCCTCTCTTCAAAGGAGTAGCCTTCCATCCCCTTTACCATTTTGGTGGCTCTTCTCTGTACCTTTTCTAATAACTCCACATCCTTTTTAAGATACGGCGACCAGAATTGCACACAATATTCAAGGTGCGGTCTCACCATGGAACGATAGAGAGGCATTATAATATCCTTTGCTTTATTTTCCATTCTTTCCTTATGATACCTAGCATTCTATTTTGTTCTCTTTGCTGCTGCTGCACACTGGGCAGAGGGTTTTAACATGTTATCCACAATGATGCCTAAATCCTTTTCCTGGGTGGTGGTTCCCAATGTCGAACCTTGCATCGTGTAAACATAGTTTGGGTTGTTCTTTCCTAGGTGCATAACTTTGCACTTGTCCACATTAAATTTCATCTGCCATTTGGATGCCCAATCTTCCAATTTATCAAGATCCTCTTGCAATTTTCCACAATCTCTTGGGTTTTCACAACTTTAAATAGTTTTGTGTCATCTGAAAATATGATAACCTCACTCGTTATTCCCTTTTCCAGGTCATTTATGAATATGTCAAAAAGCAGCGGACCCAGCACAGATCCCTGGGATACTTCATTATTCACCTTTTTCCATTGGGAAAATTGGCCATTTAGCCCTACCCTCTGCTTTCTAGCTTTTAACCAGTTCCTGATCCACAATAGTACACTGCCTCCTATCCCATGACTTTTTAGTTTTGCCAAAAGTCTCTGATGAGGGACCTTATCAAAGACTTTCTGAAATTCCAGATACACTATATCAACTGACTCACCTTTGTGTACCTGTTTATTCACACCTTCAAAAAAACAACGGACTAGTAAAACAAGATCTTCCTTGTCTAAAGCCATGTTGACTCTCTCCCATTAAGCCATGGCTATCTACATGATGAGTAATTTTGTTCTTTATAATGGTTTCTACCATTTTTCCCGGTACTGATGTCAGGATCATGGGTCTGTAATTTCCCGGATCACCCCTGGAACCCTTTTTAAAAATTGGCATTACATTGGTGATCCTCCAATCTTCAGGTATTACAGATTATTTTAATGATGGTTCACAGATTATTAATAGCAGGTCTGCAATCTCATATTTCAGTTCTTTCAACACCCTTGGATATATACCATCCGGTCCAGGTGATTTGCTACTCTTCAGTTTATCAAATAGTTCTAATACATCTTTCCAGTGTATCACATATTTCTTTCAATTCTTCGGCAGTATTACATTTAAATGCCACTTTGGTCATGGGCAAAATCCCTACATCTTCCTCAGTAAAGACCAAAGCAAAGAATTCATTCAGTCTCTCCACTATAGCCTTTTACCCTCTTACTGCCCCTTTTACCCCTCTATCATCTAATGGCCCAACTGACTCTTTCACAGGTTTTTTGCTATGAATGTACTTGAAAAAGTCTTTATTACACGTTTTTGCTTCCACAGCAAGTTTCTTCTCAAATTCTCTCTTTGTCTGCCTTATCAATGCCTTGCATTTAACTTGCCAGTGCTTGTGCTGTTTACAGTTTTTGTCATTTGGCTCTTTTTTCCATTTCCTGAAAGATGCTTTTTTGGCAACAACAGCCTCTCTGACCTCACCTTTAAACCATGCTGGCCATTTTTTTGGACTTCCTTCCACTTTTCTTAAAGCATGCAATACAGCTGGTCTGGGCTTCCAAGATAGCATTTTTAAACCACCCAAGCTTGATGTAAGTCTTTGACCTTTGCAACTGCTCCTTTTAGTTTTTTCTTAACCATTTTCCTCATTTTATCATAGTCTCCCTTTTGAAAGTTAAAAGGTAGTACTGTGGATTTCCTTACCATCCCTCCTCCATTAATTAAATCAACCACATTCATGCTATGATCACTATTGCCAAGTGGCCCCAACACCCTTCCCCTCTGGTTGGTTCATGAACCAGCTGCTCCAAGAAGCAGTCATTTATTTCATCTAGAAACTTTATCTCCCTAGCATGTCCCATCGTGACACTGACCCAGTCAATACCGGGGTAATTGAAATCACCTACCTTTCTGTAACTTTTGTTAGCTTCCTTGATTTCTTTGAGCATTTCATCATCCATTTGTTCATTCTGGCCAGGCGGTCGATAGTACAACCCCACTGCCATTGCCTTCCCCTTTTTACATAGAATTTCAATCCATAGAGATTCTATAGCGACTTTTGTTTCCTGCAAATCTTTAATCCTTTGTGACTCAATGCCCTCTCTGACATAGAGCGCAACCCCTCCACCAATTTGATCCGCTCTGTCATTATGATATAGTTTGTACCCAGGTATCACAGTGTCCCACTGGTTGTCCTCCTTCCACCATGTCTCTGAGATACCAATCAAATCTAACTTCTCATTTAGTGCTATATATTCTAACTCTCCCATCTTATTTTTTAGACTTCTAGCATTTGCATACAAGCATTTTAGAGACTGTATTTTATTCATATTAATCTGATTATCAGTAGGCAGGGGCAATTTGGAATCTTTAAGCTCTGTCTGCTCTGTACTCAAGGGCATTTGGTCTACCTTTGCCTTTAATGGAACCTCTCTGCTGATGTGCCCTAACTTCATGTTTTTGGTAGCATCCTTCAAGGATACATTGTTCCGAACCATGCGCTCTTGGGTGACTGTTGACTCTCCCCTTTTATCTAGTTTAAAAGCCGCTCTATCTCCTTTTTAAAGATTAATGCCAGCAGCCTGGTTCCATCCTGGTTAAGATGAAGTCCATCCCTTTGAAAGAGCCCCTACTTTCCCCAGAATGTTCCCCAGTTCCTAACAAATCCCAAACCCTCATCATTGCAGCATTATCTCATCCACGCATTGAAACTCCGGAGCTCTGCCTGCCTTTTGGGTCCTGCGCGTGGAACAGGAAGCATTTCGGAGAACGCTACCATGGAAGTTCTGGATTTCAACTTCCTACCTAAAAGCCTAAATTTAGCCTCCAGAACCTCCCTACCACATTTTCCTATGTCATTGGTACCAACATGTGCCAAGACAGCAGACTCCTCTCCAGCACTATCTAAGACCTTGTCTAGGTGGTGCGTGAGGTCCGCTATCTTCGCACCAGGCAGGCATGTTACCAGGCGATCCTCATGTCCACCAGTCACCCAGCTATATACATGCCTAATGATTGAATATCCCACTATAATGACTGTCCTAACCCTTCCCTCATGGGCACATGGCCCTGGAGAAACTTCCTCGGTGCGAGAGGATTTTACATCACCTGGAGAAGATGTCCTAGCTACAGGATCACTTCCTGCCACACCAGGGTGATGCTCTCCTGTCACATGACCTCTCTCCTCCATGGCAACAGGGATGCTGCCAGAGTGGAGGTGGGACTTCAGGACTATATCCCTGTAGGTCTCGTCTATGTACCTCTCTGTCTTCCTTATGTCTTTCAAGTCTTCTACTCTAGCCTCCAGAGATCGGACTTGTTCCCTGAGAGCAAAGAGCTCCTTGCACCTTATGCACACGTAAGACCCTTCACCAAATGGGAGAAAATCATACATGTTGCACTCAATACAAAAGACTGGAAAGCACCCATCTCGCTGCTGGACTGCTGTCTCCATCTTAGTTTTAAGGTTGTGTTTAGATATTTAAGTTTTTTATTACTAAGGTTTGCTGTGGATACTTATACTAATAATACTATACCTAATACGTTTAATGTACTTTGTTCACCTGAAGTTTAATTCATCTCAGGTCCTTAATGTATGCTGATGAGAATAAACAGCTGCACCTGAGAGTTAATATGGCACCTCCTTTCCTTTAAGAGGTTTAAGCACCTATAAAGCTACGATTATCCCAGGGGTGAGAGGGTGTCTGGGAGGGAGGGAGGGAGGGAAAGAAGACTTATTAAAAGCTGGCTGCTTCACAGTACACTGTCCTATGCTTCTAATGTAATCTGTGACCCATCTCTAGGGGGAGTCCTACAGCCCTTGCTTTGATAGAGGGAGTCTTGGGTTCTAAATTTAACCAAAAAGCTTTCTGCTGTGTTTTAAATTTAAACTGAAAACTCTTGCGGCTACTAGACCTTGACTGATTTAACAATTACACTGGATTTACAGATTAATCAGCTTTAATCTAAAGAATTTTTTCCCCAAGATTTAGAAAAATTCCCAGCAGTAAATACTTACAATTGCAGATCTCTCTCCAGGAGTAGCAGTCCCCTTTTGTAGTTCTTCAAGACCTTACTAGGAGTAGCACTTTGTTGGTCTTTAGTCATTCTAGAGGTGTGTAGGATGGATCCCTGGATACAATGAGTATTTCTGACTTGCTATGGTTGATTGATAGGTTGTGGTTGTCCAGATATTCTGCTATTGCCCTGAAGCAAGCTTATATTGCAGTGTTCTGGGTTATTGGTGATGAAGGGAGCATATAGCATCAGATCATCAGCATATATGTGAAAGTGTATTTTATATTTTCATATGATTTGGTAGATTGGTTGGCTGTAGATGTTAGCGTAAGGCTGAGAGGGTGGATCCTTGAGGAATGCCTTGAGGCTGCATGAACGGTTTGGAGGTCTTGTTGCCTATTTTTATTTGCTGTTGGCGTTCTTTTAGGCAGGACTGCTACCAGGCTAGATCTGAGAGTCATCAGCACAGAGAAAACTGTGGGAGGACATGAGTGCTCTGAGGAACTGGATGTAGAAAGAGAAAAGGAGAGGTTCCGAGACATCCAAATAGGCAGAGGGTGCTGTAGAGGAAGATCCACCAGATCATTCACTAAAAGTGGGGCAGGAGCAATAAGAAAAAAGGAGTCACAGTCACAGAAAGGAGTTACGGTCTGCTAAAGAATATCTTTATCTTTTATCTTTATTCATTTCTTTATATACCGCCCATACCGAGGCATCAGGGTGGTTTACAATATAAATTGACTGCAGGAAAACAAAACGGAACTCCAATGATGTGACAGGAAAGAGATAGAATCAGAGGTAGAGAAAAGGCGAGAGACAAGCTTGAAATTCAGAGAATGGACAAACAGGGGAAGACAAATCACTCAGGAGACTAAGGGGGGGCTGGAGGGGGGAGGAGGGAGGAGGCAGGTTGAAGGCAGCACAGAAGAGATGAGTCTTCAGGCCAGCTTTAAATTTGGGAAAGGAGAGTTCAAGGCGGAGGGCAGGGGGGAGCGAATTCCAAAGCTTGGGACCAAGGAAGAAAAATGCAGCAGAGCGAGTGGATTCTAGGTGGGCAGAGGAGGGGGAGGGGAGGAATATGCGGTTGGCGTGAATTGATCTGAGAAAGTGTTGGGAGGTATGAAGGTGAATCAGGTCGGAAAGGTAGCGAGGGACACCAGTGTGGATAATTTTGTGGACAAAGGTGAGAACTTTGAACTGGATCCGAAAGGGCACAGGAAGCCAGTGAAGGTTGATGAGAAGAGGAGTGATATGATTGAAATGAGTAGCATGAGTGAGGATCCGGGCAGCGGTGTTATGGATGAGTTGGAGCCTGCACAATTGGTATTGAGGGAGACTGACAAAAGAGATGTTACAATAATCCAGGCATGGCAGAACAAGGGAAATGAGCAGAGTGGTCAGGGAGGAAACGGGGAGAAAAGGACGGATGGCACTGATTTGTCTCAAGGAGATGAAAGAGCACTGGACCATGGAGGAGATGAGTTCATGAAATGATAGTGCAGAGTCCAGGGTGATGCCAATATAACGAAGGGAGGGAATGACTGGGATGGGGAGGAAGAAAGCAGGGGAGAGGCGGAGGGAATGGGACCACCGAAAGTGAACCAAATAGCCATAGTTTTGGATAAGTTAAGGTGAAGAAAGTTGGTGGACATTCAGGAGTCGATAGCGGAGAGACAAGAACTGAGTGGAGAAAGATCAGGGGAGATAGGGTCCGTGTGGTGGAGGAGAAAAACATCATCTGTTTAATAATAGGTGGAAATACCAAATTGTTGAACCACAAAGGTGAGAGGAGCTAGAAAAACATTGAACAAGAGGGGGCTAAGACAGAGCCCTGAGGAAAACCACAGGTGAGCGGGTGAATGGGAGAGGATGAAGAACCAGAGAGCACAGAGAAGGATCCGTTGGTCAGGAAAGAGTGAAACCAGAGAAAAACAGAACCTGAGATCCCGACTTCATGGACATGAGTGAGGAGAGCGTGGTGGTCAATGAGATCGAAAGCAGAGGACAAGTCAAGAGAGACTGCAATAGAAATAGAACCATGATCATGTGCAGACTGGAGTTCATTCAAGATAGAAAGGAGAATGAAGAAGTACTCTGCGCCTCCCCTCACCAGCAACACTGCAGGGCTCTTGCAGTAACGGAAATCCACACACAAAGCAATCAGAAGGCAATCTGTATAACTTAACAAATAATACACAACATACTTGTATTATAACAACAAACCAAAGCTTTGGGAGAGCAAGCTAGGCCTCTGCCTATGTTTACTCTGACATCATAGCTTATGGCCACTTTATTTATAGGTAAATATTTGATTATACAGCATAATTCTCACGTATTGTTCTACGTCTAACATTACGTATCCATACCATTACGTATCCATACCATACCAGTTCAGTTCTCATTAGCATGGGTCATCATGAGGAGACATACACATATTCTCAGACATAACTATGTAGGCATTAATTCTAATTAATTCTAATACTGACAGTTTGATATCTCTAACCCGAGACTGAGAGACTGGGAGACAACTTGCCCTTTACTTATCTTCTATAAACATGGACTAGTGTTTATGTTATCTAGAACCTTTCACCTAATTATCCTAGCTGAGTCTTATAAGGATGTTACTGAATACAAAGCTCTGAATGGTATTAACTCTTTCTTAGGGCTAGTACATATTGTTGAGTGCCCTGGCAGTATACACAGCCCTGTACAGGCTAGCTTACTTTCAGTCCCTCCTCTGATTCTGTAAAGAATCATTTTAAAGGTAAGGAAACTCAGACATTGATATTAAAGAAGGATTGCAACTACTACTTGATACAAAAGTACAATTCCTATCCTTATCTAGTAGGCCTCTCACTATTTTTCCTTCATCGTCAAGCATACTGCAACAGTGATTAAAAATTAATCCATACACGCCATTCCCCTTCGCTAGGAGATAATCTAAAACCATACGATTCTGGGCTGCATAAGCAGACACCTTGTCCACTGCTCCTTGTAACACACTAATAGCCTCTGTGAGATCCAGGGCTGTAAGTTCAACAACTGCCTGTAATCACATAATCTGGGTACAATACTCTCTGGTGGATGCTATGGCTCCAAAGGTTGAGAGCCAAACAGTACCTGTAAATACATCTATCTGAGAATTATTCCGGGTTGATAATAAAGTAATATTTTGTTAAAGTAAAATACGCCAGGGGTGTCTAACTGGGCAACATAGCAAGTACCTGACCAACCTCTGGGAAATTCCGTATATGTAAGATTAATCTCCTTTTAAAGCCACTAATCTATTTTCCCAAATTGTCAAGTTGTGGGGACAAGATATATTCTGTGTACAATTATTCAGAGCCCACTGAGTAATATTCATTTCTTTAATTCCAACAGATAGATTACGTTCCCAGGGATGGTAATACCCTAACAAAGGGAAACGCCGGTTAGATATGTTTAGGTCTGAACTAGAGTCATTCAAAGGGTAGTCAGAACTATTATACTGTAACAAGTCATAATCATGCACTTGGTTCCCTTGAACTTGCATTAATTGTACTACTGAAACATAAGTTTTTCTTACGTGGGACTTCTTATACCAGATAGAAGCATTATGTAGCATTACTATGCTACAAATGTTCCATGGAGTGCCCCCTGCCTTTTTCCCTGTACTTTGAGCCATGAAACATATTGGAGGGGACTTTAAAGGCATAGAGCTGACTACACTAGGTTCTGTGTTTGTATGAGACCATTAGATTAAAATGTCTTCTGTAACTGAGTGTAAATGTGACTCAAAAATATTTGGGTATTTCCCATAACATTCCCAAGATTCTAAATGCAGTACTGCTTCATTAACAATATGCCACAGCACAACTAAGACCAGATAAGGAAACATTCTTAGCAAACCTCTAAATATCTGAAACTATAATAAATAAATAAATAATAAATAAATAAAACTATAGAATAATAAATAAATAAATAAATAATAAACTACAAATAATTGTTCTAAGACAAAATAAAAATACACCTACTCTTCTTAATATGATGTAGATATATATTATAGCTATAACTACCCTCTAATTCTCAATCTCTCCATGAAGTAGAGGTTAAGTGCCAAAAGGTCATTGCTTATATATCAGTAAAACACTAATTCAAACTAAAATTATCCACCTAAGCAGCAGTATAGATGCTGGAAGAAGGTGTTTTGCATAATTAGTCCATTCAAAAAGCACTTAAATCCTGAAAGTCTTTTTATGTAATATCACTGTTGTTCAATGAGTCTCTGTGTTGCAATCTCTTGATTCACTGATGCAGGGAACCACCTTCTGGATCCTGTGAAGGAGCTTTTTTACACTGTGTAAGATGTATCCAACGAGAGTGTCCTTCCACTTTACAAGCTGAGTATCCCACCAGGAGCACACAGAATGGACCTAGGAACTTGGGAGCCAGAAGTGTCTTTGGATGCAAATTCCTAATCAGGACCCAATCTGGTGACTTCACTTCTGGATATGATGATTCTGACGGAACATCTCGTTGAGGATTCACCTGCAATAAAGGGGAAACAGACAGGACTGAGTGCAATTGTGAGCAATAAGTCCAAATATCGCTGCGCAACAATTGAGGATCCGGGATAACTGCCAATTCATATGGAGAGGTAGCTGGACGTCCAGTAACTATTTCATATGGTGTCAGACTGGGGGAATTACGCACTGCCATAAGGGCAAAAGGAAGGGCTTCTGTCCAATCTGTAGCCCAATCCTGTGTCAGAGTGTGTAAGTGACCTTTGAGTGTCCTAGTCATCCGTTCCACTTGTCCAGAATTTTGCAGATGATAAGGAGTGTGCAGTTGTCTCTTAATACCAAATCAAATTTTCAATACCCCCCCAGACACTCGCAACGAAGGCTGGACCCAGACAAAAAGAAAGAACAAAAGGTACACCCCAAACAGGAATCAATAATTTGATGGCAACCCCAACAGACATACTGGTAGTGGGGTAAGCTTCTACCCATCCAGAGAAAAGACAAGTCACCATCAAACAAATACCACCTCCCTCCTCTGGCACAGGGCAGACCTGCAAAATCAAGCTGCAAAATCAAAAAGAGTCCGGAAGGCAGAAATACATATAACTGACCCTAAGCTGACCCTACTCTGCCAGTCTTGAAACAGTGCAGACAAGCTGTGCCAAAGAAAGAAAACAACAAAAAAAAAAACTTCAGGCGATACCCGAGAACTGCAAAGACATAAGTCATAGTCACAGCGGTGATGCTTATGATGCAGGAACAGGGCAAGTGGAAACAATAGACTGTCAGGACAAATAAGCAGATGATCCTTTTTCCAGTAGCCCTGAGCATCACAGGTTGCACCCCACGAAGTCCACAGGGTTTGGGTTTCAAAGGAAGTATCTTGATATTGCTGCAAGAGAGATGAAAGGGAAAACAAAGTCATATTAGACGGTGTTAAATACAGCAATGTCGGTGACACTGATGCCCGAGGAACAGCTTGCCGTGCTTCTTGGTCTGCAAAATGGTTACCCTTTGCAAACACTTCTGCTAGCTGTGCACTGGTAAACGGCAAAGATGCTGAGTCCACTACATCATTAATTTTTGTGACTGCACAACCCATCTCATCTCTGAAAGCAGAACCATCCAAAAACAAAGTGATATCCGGGGCTGGTAAAAGTATCGAGGAAAGTTCAGGTCGTGCTCGAGAAAATGTCAAAATAGTTTGGAAATAATCATGAGACCCATCCTCCTCCACAAGATCTGCCAAGGGAGCTAGAAGCATTGAAGGGTTGCATATACTTCATGAGGGTGCTGTAAAACTAAAAATCAGTAATTTCAAATGCAAAAGCCACTGCTACCAAACTACATAGACATAGTGGGAGTCCCAAAGTCACTGTATCAAATCGCTTTGAGAAATAGCCTACTGGCTTGCAACCAGTTGGGAAAGCTTGTAAAAGTACGCAGGTAGCAGAGGAATCAGAAATAGCCACATACAATTTGAATGGTAAAGAATAATCTAACAAAGATAAACATGGCACATTTCCCAGTGCAGTTTTTATATTTACAAAAGCTTCCCACTGTGCTAATGTGGGTACAATGAGACCTTCAGGTCCTCCTTTCCCAATAAGAACATAAAACGGAGCAGTAAGGTCTGAGAAATTTGCTAGCCATTGTTTACAGAAGATCAATAAACCCATTAATCTATGCAATAACACAGGTGTCGCTGGAAAAGGCAATGACAGAATAGGTTTCAATCTAGCAGAGGTAATTGCACAACCAGATGGTGTTAGGACAACACCCAGGAAAGTAACATTTTGAGATACAAATTGCAGTTTAGACAAATTAACCTTCAAACCTAAATTAGCCATATAAGCTAATAGAGACAAAGAATCTGACAAACAAATCTCATAACTTGGTGAACATAAAAGCAAATCATCCACATATTGAACTAAAGAGGAATGGTCGAGTCTTACATCAAAGAATGCAGTTCTTAGGGTCTGTGAAAAATATGCAGGACTATCAGTGTACCCTTGACACAAAGTGGTCCAAGTATATTGATTATTGTCAAAATGGAAAGCAAATAAAAATTGGTTTTCTTTGCTAATTCTTACTGAAAAATAAGCAGAACTCAAATCTACAACAGAAAACCAGGTAGTCCCCGAAGGCAAAATCACATTATTTACTGCTCGCAGGTCTTGCACAAATCTATAAGTCTTACCGTCAGCCTTTAGTACAGGAAGAATTGGAGTCTTACATGATGAAGTTGTAGAATAAATGACACCTTGTTTCTGAAGATCTTCAGTCACAGGACAAATTCCATCAATGGCAGCTACTGGCAGTGGATACTGCTTGAGTCTAGGAAGCTGAACTCCAGGTTTCACGGTGATTTTCACAGGCGGGATAGAAAGACATCCGACATTAGATCCCGGCACTGCCCACAGGGTAGAAGGAAGTTGTCAAAGAGCAGGATGAATGGTACTGGCATCTGCAGGGGACGGCACTTCAGAGAGAAAGTACAGCTGGAAATATAACTTGCCATTCATCCAGGATAGAGTAGCATGATGTGAAGCCAGAAAATCCCGACCTAAAAGATTCACTTGTAAAGTGTCTCCTACAAGAAAAGTAGTAGGATATACAGTCTCTCCAATCTGCAAAGGTAAAAATTCAAGATTACGATGAGGTATTATCTTACCCTCAATGCCTTCTCAATGCTTGTGCTAGGTGAGTGTGATAAATGGCAGGCAAATCCTGTAAATGCAGTGCTGATGTTGTAGCTCCAGTATCAATAACAAACTTCAAAGTAGATCCTCCCAGCTTAGCTTCCAACTCACCCTGAGGAGTTACATTCAAACTTAACAATAGTTATGCATCCCATGTATCATCTCCACAATCTTCTGGGTTAGAGAAGCACTGATATACGGGAGTGAATTCAGCTGTTACCAGAGGGGGAGGAGAGAAATCAGCTCTCAGGCCATCAAGATTACGATTCCAGGGACAGGCTCACTGCAAATGCCCAATCTCACCACAAGTATAACAAGTACGCATTTCTCTGGACTGTCCACGCCCTCGCTGAGGATTCCCATAACCTCCTCTGTTTTTACCTCTCCCCCCAGCCCATGGGTGGCTGCCTAAACAATCTGTAAATTGAGCAATTTAGTCTTTTCACATCTATTTTAGTTTGCTCTTCTTGCTGTTCCTTGATAAATTTCAATTCACTGTATCGAGCTCCTTCCAGAATTGCATCAGCTGTTCTAGCTGCCAATCTATTACTGAAGTTTCTAAAATTTCTTTTATTCTCGGGATCAAACCATTTACAAAAATATTAGTGAATCCTGAAGGTGTGTCTTCTGCCTCACCAGAACAGTCTTTAAAAACTAGCATACACCTAGTGTGAAAATCTGTAACCTTTTCACCCCTAACCTGCCTTAGAGATGTTAATCTCGACCAATCCTTTACAGGTTTGCATACTACTTTAAGAGATTCTAACAATTTTTCTCTACATAAAAACAAAATTATCTCTTTGTGTAATTCTTGGAAATCTATCACAGGGTCTGTCATGAACTGGATCAGTGACCCTATGAAAATCAGTTGGATTATAAAAACACATTTCTGAGCAAATTATCTAGAGCTGCCCAAATGGGATTATAACTGTTAATTATTTGAGACCATAAAGACACAAATCTACCAGGGTTATCCCTGTAATTCAGAAAAGTTTTAGTCAAATCAAACACTTCTTTAAGTAGTCACAATATCATTCTCACAGCTGCTTCAGTTTAACAGTGGCAGAACATAAATTATGTTGCTGGTGTAGAACGTCCTGAATAGAGCCTAGATCATAATATAATTGATCACACTCCTCTTTGTAAGAATCATAATATCTGTCCAAATCTCTCTCATTTTTATCAATAAGTTCATCAGAAACACTTAATTCTTTCGCAACAAAAACACTATGACCTATTACTTTCTCTTAAGATTCTTATTACAAGTACAACACTTTCCGTTTCTTGATTCAAACGTGCTCTCAATTCCTTGAGCTGGGAGACATTCCAAATATCCAAAATACACAACTCTACTCCCCCTAACTGCTGTTGCTCTTTAAGTATTTTCTTTTTCTCTTAGTTCTGCTACACGAGTGATCCTCACTCACTCAGCTGGTCATTAGTTACATTTCCTAACACAAACAACTTTTGTTTCAAAACGTAAACATTACTATGTTTATCATCATGTACCATCCATTCCCACCATATAAGCACATTTGCACGGTTTACCTTTAACCGCTAACTCATATCTCAGGCAATGGACCTTATCTACAGAGAAAGTTCCTTCCAAAGGAAACTGCAAATCCTTTGTACCTTTTGTCACTGAATCCCTATGTGCTACGGAATCAACGGCTACATCACCATGCTTCTCATACATACAATAGAAGCATACAATAAGAAGGGCTACCTTTCTTAAACACTAAAGCCCTAGCTCTGTCATGCCATTCACGCATCTGAGACAGAGCCTGTCTACTTAACAGATTACCCATCACTGGTAATACTCACAAATCTTCTGGCACCTTCTGCCCTTGAATGTAGAGATCCGTATCCGAGTCATGGCACAAAACTGAAGAAGTACTCTGCGCCTCCCCTCACCAGCAACACTGCAGGGCTCTTGGAGTAACGGAAATCCACACACAAAGCAATCAGAAGGCAATCTGTATAACTTAACAAATAATACACAACACACTTGTATTATAATAACAAACCAAAGCTTTGGGAGAGCAAGCTAGGCCTCTGCCTATGTTTACTCTGACATCATAGCTTATGGCCACTTTATTTATAGGTAAATATTTGATTATACAGCATAATTCTCACGTATTGTTCTACGTCTAGCATTACGTATCCATACCATACCAGTTCAGTTCTCATTAGCATGGGTCATCACGAGGAGACATACACATATTCTCAGACATAACTATGTAGGCATTAATTCTAATTAATTCTAATACTGACAGTTTGATATCTCTAACCCGAGACTGAGAGACTGGGAGACAACTTGCCCTTTACTTATCTTCTATAAACATGGACTAGTGTTTATGTTATCTGGAACCTTTCACCTAATTATCCTAGCTGAGTCTTACAATGATGTTACTAAATACAAAGCTCTGAATGGTATTAACTCTTTCTTAGGGCTAGTACATATTGTTGAGTGCCCTGGCAGTATATACAGCCCTGTACAGGTTAGCTTACTTTCAGAGAATAAATTCTGTGCTATGACCGGGGCAAGAACGAGATTGACGGGGATGAAGGGAAAGGGTGGCATCAAGGTGTGAAGAAAGTTGAGAGAATACTACTTTTTCTAGGAGCTTGGAAAGAAAAGGGATGTTGGAGATGGGGGTGCCAATTTGCAGGGATAGAGGGATCCAGAGAGGCCTTCTTAAAGATGGGTCAGATTAAAGCATGTTTCCACAAAGAAGGGAAGGAGCCAGAAAGAAGACTAGAATTGAACATAGAGAGGATAAGAGGAACTAGGGCTAGTGAGGAGTCAGAAAGCCAGGGACATGTTGTTTTGCGAGTGGATGCTAGGGTCTTAGATAGTTCAGGGAGTGTAATGGGTGGAAGGAGCACCAGAGGTGTGGGAATATGGGGCCCACAGGGTCAGAGGAGGAGGGAGGGGTGTATGGGGACATGCATATATATATAAATATAAAAAGAACAAACAAGTAACTATTAGGTAGGACTTTGTGTTATTGAGTTTGTGAAGTTAGCTGGTAGAAAGTAGTGCCAACTGAGGACCCAAAGTCTGGTAGACTCCTTGGAGAACCTGTAGAACTGACCAGAACAGGAAGAAAGGACTATGACAGTAAGCTGAACTTCATTGATATAAGATAAGTGCACACCAAAGTATTTTTATATACCCTGGGCAGTGGTTAAAATATTGAAAGCAGAAACACTTTGAAGAAGAGACACTATGGGGGTCATTCCAAACAGTGAATATGGGGATGTACATCTGGTGTGGACGTACAACTCCCACTATTAACTGGGGGCCTATTCTGGCACAATAGTTCCCCGCATGTAGACCTTTGTGTGGGGAGCTCTGCATGGGGCAGGAAGGGGTTGTCATCAGGGCAAAGAATGGATGGAGTGGGGGCAGGCCGCACAACCTGGACATACAGGGTCAATCCAAGTCACGGCCCTGTATGACTGTCAGGGGAAGACTGGACATCAGACTTATGCCATCTCGGAGGTGGAATACGTCTGATAGATGCCAGCGCATAGCACAGGAAGCCCACCCCAGTACACAGCACAGAGGATGGGAGGCACCCGCCGCTTGATCCTGGCCCTGGCAGGCCCCTCCAGGAGCTGGGTGATGGGGAAAAGCATGTATGTGGTGGTGCGGAGAATCACGGCTCCTGCTGGGCATCCCGGAGCCATAGCAATGGGACGCCATGGTACTGGGGTTCCAGCAGGAGCATAGGGAGGGCTGGCCATGTAGGGAGTAGGACGTCTGACATGCCAGATTTGGGGCCCATCCGGCCCATCCAAGTGTCCCAATTCTGGTGCCGTGGGAACATCTAGCTCTCGCAGGTGCAGAATCGGGGGCAAAGACGGCCTGTCCATATTTTGGACTTCTGGATGGGCCGGATGTACCCCGATCAAAACTGACCTCCATGGGGGTCAATTGAAGTCATTTAGACTTGATTTGGATGTTCAAATCATTGAAACATCCCCGGAGCTATTTCACAAATGTATTTTTTAGATATCTCTGCTTCAGGGACATCCAAATAGGCAGAGGGTGTGGTGGAGGCATATTTGGGGTTGAGCTACAGACATAGACATCTCCAATAAATCTTAGAACCCTTGGGGATGTGTGCACCTGCCTACAAATTTAGACCTGCTCCAAGCATGACTAGGCATTGGAAAAGTGCAGGCTAAAATCTCAGGAGTGTGTCAAGAGGTTGGCACATGACTATCCTCAGTGTTTGTGAAACTTGTTTTGGGTTTTCACCATTGACGCATTTCTCTTAGACACCTGTGGTATTAAATATTACACCGGGGATGGCTATATGGACATCCCTGTAGACATTTATATTGGGCACAACTGCGTTTGTAGAATTGTGCCTGAACTTGGATGTGCTTGCTGTTTTAAGGGATATTCTTTTTTTTACATCCCAGATTCCACTTGGACATCCTTTTTTAAAATGTGTCTTCACTTTCACAGAATTCTAAACAGTTTTCTTCCTACCAGGACTTTAAAAGTAGGGGATGCTTACATATAGCAGTCCCACATGTAGAAACACATACAGAACACAGCATGATATAGACTTACCTGATTTCTTGAAGCTGTAAGTTACCAAGTGTTTCTTCAAGAGAGAAGAAAATATCATTACTTATTGTAAACAGAACACAGGATATAACAAAGTAACTATTTATTAGAGATAGTTATCTGACATGAGTTGACTGTGGTTATAAACTGGAAACACTGATAATATACTAAAAGAGAAAAAAAGGTGGCAGAAAAAAAAGAAAAAGGTATTTATTTATTTAGCCAGTTTTGTATACCGCTTTATCCTTCAATCAAGGCAGTCAGGAACATGACAGGGTTTACAATTAACACTGGGGGGTTCCGAGGCATAAAAATATATTTTGGGGGTGGGGTCCCAGAACTGGGTCTTTGGATTCTGTGGCCGGGTGGCAAAGCTGTGAGTAGAGGGGATTATGGCTTTTGTTCAAATGATTCCATGCACAGGTGTGTCTTGGGAGATTTGCGGAAGTCCTTGAGGTATTTTTGTGTTCTTAGTTCCTCGGGGAGAGAGTTCCATAAGTCCGGTGCCGAGAGTGATATTGCTCTTCTGGATGTTGCTTCCTTCGTTTTGTGGTATCAAGCTGGGTGGTGTAGTCTATTGCTACCCTGGGTTCGTCTGGGTCTGTTGTTTGTATTGTGCCTAGCCAAAAGCATATCTACTGTATAATACAAACCTTTCTTAAAATTAATAATTTATATTTAAGAAAATCCTTACTATCCTTTGGTTCTAAATAAAAGAAGCTTATTCTTTTCATCATCCTCATTTCTATATATGGCATTGTTACATTTAAAATAAAAGTGACTGTTTCCTTTCTGAAACATTGATAATGTACTGTCCATTGTCTTTACTGAAAGCTTTCAGATGAAGAGTTAGTGCAACAGGCATGTGTGTACAAACCCCATGAGAAAGCAGCTTCTGCAGATGTACGACCCCTGTTGTACAGCTGACTACTAAGAGATGCACATGAGGCAATGCACCTGACAAAAGTGACTTTGCTATAGCTTTCACCAAGTCTTACCACACCTGCTCCTGTTGCAGCCACAAAAACAGGCATTTTGACTGTTGCAGCCACAAAAAAATAGGCATTCTCCTTTGGATCCTCAGACATATGTGCTCAGACATAGTGGAACTCTTTTACTAACGGGCGCTAAGGTGTTGCACCTACAGTAACTCACCAATAGGTGAACCCATGCTAATGCAGTTAGCATGCGGTGTGAACACAGTGCTAACTGCACAAAACTCACCGAATCCCACTCCCTGCCCCTACCCTGCCCACTCACGCCTCTAACAGGTTGCACAGTTAGCTTGAGAATCATCCTGCAATAATTGACATGGCCCTGTGCTGGCTGGCAATGCACGTCATTGCGTGCCTTTAGCACATGCCAAAACATGCGCTACCCCTTAGAGCCCATTTGTAAAAGAGAATGGGCCCGATTTTAATTTGGGCGGTGCTATGTGCCACATCGGCGCATAGCCCGCCCGCCATTCGTCTAACCTGAATTTTCAATGCCAGGGTCATATGTGGCCCCCTGGCATTGAAAATCCAGTTCTTGCCACACAACCTGGAAGCCATAGGAGCTAGCTGGGTAGCAGTGATTTTTTATGCTACCCAGTTAGCTCCATCGCCTTAAAGATAGGCGAGGGTTTTCCATGCCTATCTGTAAGGCGCTGAGGGCTAACTGGGTAGCATCGGAAATTGCTACTACCCAGTTAGCCCTTTTCTCTACTGCCACTCCACCCCCGAATGCCCCCAACACAGCTCAATGCTAACTGCATAGCATCTGGGTGCATTAGGGACTTATCTGGGATTTTTGAAAGGCACTACACGCATAAGTGCCTTTTGAAAATCCTGGATAAGGCATTTACATGGATAACTAGGGCAGTTACCCATGTAAATGCCTTCAGAAATGCGACCCTGACATAATCTATTTTTGGATCAGAGCTGTGTGTCTTGCTTTCATTTTATTTTATATATGGATGCTGCATGACTGAGGCTTGCTTTCTGTGAATCCTTGTCCATGTCTGTCTGTAGCACTTCCCTTAGGGTCACTCTAGAGGCATCTATCTCCTTTCCCTGAGTGGAGTGGCCATATCACATAAGCAGGGGAGGCTCAAGGCAACCTGCTGCCTGAGGCAAAGGATGAGATGGCAGCCCCCCTCCCCCCCATAGAGGGGTCGGGGCTTTTTCAAAACTCCAATCAGGGACTGAACCAAACCAAAAAGCTGATTAGAGTATATGGAAGAAATGCAAGATGTCTGCACACCAAGGAACTAAAAGAGAGCGAGAACCACAGCACAGTTTATAAAACTAAATTATAACTCATTTTTATTTTGTTATAAACTATGTTATGGTTCTTGCTTTTTCTTTTTCAACATATATTTTGCAACCACAGAACCTCCTTCAACAGTGGGTGAAGAGCAGAACCAGAACATTCACCCACAGAACTCAATATCTTAAAAAAAATCTGATTCTGATCATCTCACTAACAACAATAAACATTCTCCAGTACCAGGCATATTGTGAACTAATACAAAACCCAACAACAAAGTCACTGAGTATCTACAAAGCAAATCTACCACACCATACCATATCAGCTCCAATTTCCAAAACTCACATAAGGAGCCCATCCAAAAAAAACATCAATGTAATTACTACAGTGGGCCCTGGAACATCCATACACCTATTTGAAGAGCTGAACAAGTCAAATTACTACAGTACAGTATAGATCTTTATGTACAAACTCCATGTTAACAGAACACCTTTCCTCAGTCACACACTCAGAACACAGACCCTCATCAAGTACAGAATAAGTGATTTACAATCTAAAGTAAAAATAAAAATATGTAGACAAAATTTAAACTGAAACCCCAAGAAGCCAGACTCTGCATGCAGTGCAACATCAGATAAATAAGATATGCAGTTCCCCCATACTGTGTAAAATATAAAGACAGCACAAAGTCCAATCACTAAAATAAAATAAGATTATTTTTTCTACCTTTGTTTTCTGACCATTTTATTCTCTGATCATGCTGGTCCCAATCTGAGGCTTCTGCTTTCCTTTCTTCTCTTAGCTCTCTTTCTGTGGTCTATGGTCCATCTGCCATTTCTTATCTCTTCTTTTGTTTTCTTCACTTCTTTCCTTCAGTCTATTTCCAGTCCCAGTAACCCTTCCCAGTATCAGCCCCTTTCCAGTCCTCCCTCCCAGTACCTTCCTATGTCAACTTGCATTCCCATGACTGCCACTGGTGTCCATTCCCTTCCAGTCCCCCTCCTTCCCCACTGTCCAGCCCCTTCTAGTCCAAATACCGTGGCAGCCCCTCTCAGTATCTACTCCCTTCCAGTCCCATTCTCCCATCCCCTCACATCAGCCCATTTGTAGCCCTAGCCCCCAGATTTCTTACAGGGCCAGCAGCTCTATCCTCCCCTCCCCGCCATCAGCCCATTCCCAATCGAAGCCCCCAATCAGCTCACTTCCAGTGCTAGTCCCCTCTCAACCCCATTACCAGTGCTAGCCTCTCCTAATCAGTCCATTACCAGTCCTAGCCCCCCCCCATCATGCTAGACTTCCATCAGTCCATTACCAGTCCTACCCCCCCCCCCCATCAGCCCATTATCAGTCCTAGCCTCCCCTAATTGGCTCATTTCCAGTGCTAGTCCCCCTCAGCCCAATTTCCAGTGCTAGCCCCCTAATCAGCCCATTACCATTCCTAGCCTCCATCAGCCCATTTCCAGTCCTAGCCCCCCCTATCATGCTAGACTTCCATCAGTCCATTACCAGTCCTACCCCCCCCATCAGCCCATTATCAGTCCTAGCCTCCCCTAATTGGCTCATTTCCAGTGCTAGTCCCCCTCAGCCCAATTTCCAGTGCTAGCCCCCTAATCAGCCCATTACCAATCCCAACCACCCTCAACCAGTCCATTCCCAGTCCTAGCCTTCCCTAATCAACCCATTACCAGTCTTAACCCCCCCCCCTGATATGCCCATTACCAGTGCTAGTCACCCCCCATCAGCCCATTACAATCCTAACCCCCACTGTCTTTCCCCTTTGCCCAGCATTTATCTCCTGTCTGTCCAGTATGTCTCCCTATCTCTCCCCTTTGTCCAGCATTTGCCCCCTTGTCTCTCTCCTTTGTCTAGTACTTGTCCCCTTGTCTCCCCCTTTGTCCAGTATGTCCCTGTCATCCCCTTTGTCCAGAACTTTCCTCCTGTCTCCCCCTTTGTCCAGTATTTGTCCCCTGTCTCCCCACTTTGTCCAGCACTTGTCCCACTGTCTCCCCCTTTGTCCAGCATGTTCCCTGTCTCCTCCTTTGTCCCCCCTGTCTCTCACTTTTGTCTCTCCTTGTCCTCCTCCTGTCCCCACTCCCTCCACCTGCACCTCTCATCCAGCGATGGCGGGGACACTCTGGCTGTTTTTATTTTAGATTTTGCTGCCTCTGGTCTGCCTCTACCTTCCCGCCACATTTTTTTTTCAAGAATGCTTGCAGCAAAAATAAAAAAACACAAATAAAGCGGCTGGAAGGCAGAGGCAGGCCAGAGACGGAAAACTCTAAAATAAAAACAATCAGAGTGCTGCCGCCGCCACCACACAAATCAGCTTGATTGCTTGCAGGGTTCCTGCAAGTGATCAGGCTGATTTGTCTGACGCAGGCAGTACTCTGGCTCTGTTTTAATTTTAGATTTTGCAGCCTCTGGCCTGCCTCTGCCTTCCTGCATGGGAAATAAGAGACAGGCCAGAGGCTGCAAAATCTAAAATTAAAACAGACCTGGAGTGCCGGCATCGGAGTGCCACCCCAACAGAGTACCGCCTCAGGTGATCGCCTCAGGTGGCCTAATGGAAGAACCGCCCCTGAACATAAGGCATGTCAGTTGTCCAAGATTTGCTAGATCTTGTATCCCCACTAATGACAGTGTCTACAAGGTATTGAGTGTGGAGTATGGTCATCTAGCAACTGTGTCTTCTAGGTCAGAGTTTTAGCCTTTCTCTTTATTAGAACAACATCCTAGCCAGAAAAAAAGGCTCAACCCTTGGTTCCAGAGTTCCCACCTTTGTACTCTGCCACCTCCCCTGAGAATGAGCTACACCTAAGTACCAACACAAACTGAATGTATGCTCAGTTTATGGCTTCCAAGGTCCTGTGCGTACCCAGGATTAGAAAGAGCCACTACTTCCTCTCAACAGGCAGTTTAGCCAGGAAGAGTGTCTTGTGATGAAAAATATGGTTTCTTTATGTGAGGAGCTATTTTAGTGATGTCCACATACATATACATCCATGTGTACACTGCATAGAAATGCAGCTTTGCCAAGTTACCCAGTTCCAGGAATGAGATTTTTATGCCACTTCTGGTTTTAAATTTGCATTGCAATGCAGTATGGTATTCATAGTCCCTGATTTTACCCATTGGAATCAGCATTGCAGGTCCCGTAATGCATCAGAATCATACTGTCAGAAATCCACGACTGGCTTAAAATTTCACTCCTGTTACTTAGTTGCTTGGCACCTCTGGAAATGTGCATGCAGAAATTTCTCTTTGTACGTGTGCATGCAAGTGTTTTTACACGTTATAGGTTATAAACCTATTTTATAAATAATGTGACTCCCACTGTACCGTATAGCAGCATACTTTTTGGTGACTCCATTTCCTGGTGCACAGCATGGTTTTCTTTATCTATATAAAATTAACCTCCATTATGTTAATTTTCAAAGACATGTCCATGCCTACGAAGTTGAAAAGCATACACTAGCTGTGGGACACATTGCTGCACCTCACCCATTTCGAGAATCAGACATGTGGAGGGTTCATATGTCTGGGCAGGAAGTTGGCTGATCTTGTGAGACTTCAAACAACATGATCAGCTTGAACTTCCTGCATAGCGCAGCTCCACTACTCGGAGTAGATCATGGAAGGGCAAGCGTGAACCATGGTGTTTTGACTAACCTGCATATGCACGCACAAAAAACATGTGCAACGGCAGACAAGTTCCCTGCCGCTGGACTCCCAACAAAATAACCATCACAGAAAAAAATAACAAAACGAATAATAAAATACAATTCTAAACAAGATAGCACATTTTTCTCATTAAGGGGCCCTTTTACTACAGTAAGTGCCACTGACCAGTTAATGTGCAGTATAGTTTGTGGGAACTGGCCGTGGTGAACGCTAACACATGGGCATGCCAGCTGCTACTGCTGAAATTCATGCTAATTAGCACTCACAAGCTAATATGGAAAATGGATGGGATAGGGATGGAGAGCACATTTGCTCTATTGCCCTCACTCTCCAACACAGTCACTGCCTTGACTTTGTCTTTTTCTCTGTTTGCTTACCCTAAAACCTCTGTACCTCAGTTCTTCCCTTATCTGACCATCAACTGCTAAGCTTCACTTTTCATCACTCCTCACCTCGATCGTGCCCAGTCTCCTCCGACCTCTATAGAAATCTTCATGCTATCTACCCATTGGCTGTCTCCACTGCTGTCTCTTCACCTCTTTCCTTCACTATGTCATCTGAGTCTGTTGATGAGGAAGTAGCGTCCCATAACACTGCGCTTTCCTCTGCTCTGGATGCTCTTGTTCCACCCATGCCATGTCCTGTAAGGCATACTGTACCTCAGCCCTGGCTGTCTTCAGCTACCCGCTATCTATGTTCACCTGCTCACTCAGCTGAACATATTTGGCTCAAATCCTGTACCCTTGCTGACTTTCTATACTTCAAATTTGTGCTTGCCTCCTTTCAGTCAGCCATAGCAATTGCCAAGCAAAAGTACTATGTCCACCTGACAAACTTTCTTGCCTCTGACTCTTGCCATCTATTTACAACTCTCAACTCTCCTCAAAGTGCTTCTGCCTCCGATCCCTCCTTTCCTTTCTGATCAAACGTTGGCCAATTCTATGACAAAGTCCACAGGATTACACTCCAATACCCATGAGATCAGCTCCATCTCCTTTTCCCCTCAACCTCTGCCACTTTTTCTTCCTTTTCTAAGATCTCTGAGAAGGAAACCACATTTCTTTCCTCCTCCAAACTCTCTACCTGCTCCTCTAATCCTATTCCCACTCATCTTCTAAGCTCCATCTCCTCCACTGTCATCCCCCCCATATCTCATATTCTCAAACTATCACTTTCCACTGCAGCTGTTCCTGCAGCCTTCAAGCATGCTGTGGTCACACCTTTCCTCAATAAACCGTCACTAGACTCTACCTGTCCTTCTAATTATTGGCTCATCTCCCTCTTCCCCTTCATTTCTAAACTACTTGAACATGCAGTTCACTGCTGTTGCCTTGACTTTCTCTCCTCTCAAGCCCTTCTTGATCCACTGCAATCTGGATTTTGTCCTTTATATTCTACTGAGATGACTCTTGCCAAAGTCTCCAGCAACCTGTCTCTGGCAAAATCCAAGGGCCTTTACTTAATCATCATCCTTCTTGACCTTTCTGCTACTTTTGACACCGTTGACCACCACCTTTTCCTTGACATCTTGTCATTACTTGGTTTTAAGGGCTCTGTGCTATCCTGGTTCTGTTCTTATCTTTCCCATCGCACTTTCAATGTTTGTTCTACTGGATCCTCCTCTACTGCTATCCTGCTCTTGGTGTATCTATCTGTCTTGGGCCCACTCCTTTTCTCTCTATATACCCAGTCCCTTGGTGCACTCATCTCTTCCCATGGCTTTCAGTACCATTTTTTTTAATATTAAAGTATTTAATGAAATTCCAATCATAGTACAATAGCCAAGATAAACCATGGTACAGAGAACAAAACATACTACAGAGCCTCTAACTGCTCTTAGAAGCAACTTAATCCACCCTCATTATTGCTTCACAAAAATAAAAACCACTCCAAACATAGTACTAAACTAGATCCTCATATAAGAGATCTACTATAATACATTCAATTCAGAGGTCCATTGTACACTACTTCCTTATATCTTTGCATACCCAGAACTTGTCAGTCATCATCCCCCCTCCTCTGTCCCCTAGCCCCCCCTGCCCTCCCCCAATCCTACCCCCCAACCCACCCTAACCCCCGATCTCCATGCTAACCCCTCCCCGTTCTCGTATTCCCTTCCCCCTTCCCCCCTCCACCCCCCACTCCCCACCCCCCACCCTGGTACCCCTCCCCCTCCACACCCTTCTACGCCAAAGTTTCCTTCCGCAAATAGGCCAGCACCTTTCACCATTGCTGTTCAAATCTCTCCACTTTCTGCCATCGCACAGCAGTCAGTTTTTCCATTAAATAGACCTGCCTGAGTCTTTCCACACAGTGCTCCACCCTCGGGGCTTCTCGTTGTTTCCATCTATATGCCAATTCACAGCAGGCCGTGCTCAGGCACGCCATTATTTGCCGCTTCCCTTGCTCGGGCCCCCCTTCCTTCCACCAGCCCGTCAGGAACCCACCGGAGTCCAGTGCCACCTCCCCCCCTTCTACTTCCTTAATCCACTCCCGTATCTCCCCCCAGTATCTCTGAATCTTGGGGCATGTCCACCATATGTGGAAAAAGGTACCCACCCACCCCCGCATTCTCTCCAGCATAAATTGGATGCTCCGGGGAACATCCTATGCAGGCGAGATGGTGTGTAGTACCATCGCATAACCAGCTTGTACCAGTTTTCCCTGATAGCTACTGACAGAGGCAAGAACCTTTCCTGATCAAATATAGTTTTCCATTGCCCCTCCTCTAGTTCCATGGCCCAATCCCCTTCCCACTCCCGTATATATCTATGCTTGCTTGTACATGGCTCCTGTATCGCCTTATACAATGCCGAAATTAAGCCTGGCGAAGTCTTCCTGCCATACCACACCACCTCTAAGCCCTCCATCCCCAGTTTCTTCCAAAGGAAATGTGTAACCTGCGCGTAGTAGAATCTGTCCCCTTCCCGCAGACCATACGCCTCCCGCAAGTCTGCGAATGGAACCCATTCCCCCCATCCACAAATTGGTAAAAGCACTTCAATCCCCCTTGCGCCCATCTTCGGTAACATCCCCCCTCTCTCCCTGGGCGGAACTCCTCCGTCGAGCACATCTCCCTCATCAATGAGAACTGAACCCCCCCAGCCGCTCCTTCTAATCCCCTAATCTTATCCCATTCTTGTAGTACATGATTCACATAGGGGTTCCCCAGCACCTTCACCCCTCTCTCTCCCCTTCCCATCCAGGGCAGGCCCACCAGGGACCCCCCTGCCACACTCCCTTTCCATCACTACGTAGTTCTTCTGTTCTCCCTCGTCGCACCAGTCCATCACATGACGCGCCTGGGTCACCCAGTAGTATATCTGCAGGTTTGGCACCCCCAGCCCCCCTCCTCTCTCCTCCTATACAGCACCTCCCGCATTATCCTAGGCGGTCTTTTCCTCCAGATGTACTGGTTCAACCTCCTCTGTAGCCCCCTTAAATGGACCACCGGGATGGCGACTGGCAATGCCTGGAAGTAGTACAGCACTCTCGGGAGCACATTCATTTTTATCGCTGCTATCCTGCCCAACCATGATATCTCTGATCTTGCCCACCTCTGCAGATCCTGCCCGATCTCCTTCCACAGTTTGCTATAATTTGCCCCATACAGCCCCAGTAGGTGGGGCATAATATTAACTCCCAGATACCGGATGGCTCTCTCTGTCCATCTAAAGGGGTAGATCTGCTTCAACCTCTCCAGCAGTGGCCTGGGCAAATTAATACTCAAAGCCTCAGTTTTATCTGGGTTCATTTTAAATCCTGAGGCTCCCCCATACCTTTCCAGCTGCTTCAGAAGCTCCGGTAATGTCTCCTCCGGCCTTGTCACCACCATTAGAACATCATCAGCAAAGAGAGATATCTTATGGTGGTGTCCCCCTCTCTGCAACCCCCACACCTTCCCGTTCCCCCTGATCGCCCGCACCAAGGGCTCTATGGCTATTGCAAACAGAATTGGAGAAAGGGGACACCCCTGGCGCGTCCCCCTCTCCAAGTCCAGAGCCGCAGTATACCTCCCTCGCTTTAGGGCCCCTATATAAAGCTTGTACCCACCTCATAAACTTGGGGCCTATGCCCATCCTCCTCATCATGAGGAACAGACAGTCCCAATCCACCCTGTCGAACGCTTTCTCAGCGTCAATAGACAGCAATATTGCCGCCTCCCCCTGGTGCCGTGCCCCCCCAAACTGCCTCCAATACCCTCTTTATATTGTCAGAGGCCTGCCACCCCATTATGAATCCCATTTGGTCGTGCCCTATCAGTCCCGGCATCAGCCGAGCCAATCTATTGGCCAACACTTTCGCTATGATTTTGACATCAACATTTATCAAAGAGATAGGGCGATATGACCCACACTGCATAGGGTCTCTCCCCCCCCCCCTTGAGCAGTACTGTAATCCCTGCTGTAAGCATCTCCGCTGAGAGGTGCCCCCCGTCCTGTTGTATCCCAATAGCTACCCCCACCAAGCCTTCCATCAGGTCCTCCCGGAAAGTTTTGTAGAAGGCCCCCATCAGGCCATCCAAGCCCAGGGCCTTCCCAGGCGGCAACGCCCCCAGGGCCTGCTCCACCTCCTCCCTGGTAATATCTCCCTCTAGGCTCTGACTGTCTGCCTCCTCCAGCACAGTCAACTCTATCCCCCCTAAGAAATCCTCACCTGATTCCCCCGTCCCTCCCTCCTTCCTCCTGTATAGCTCCCTATAGAATTGGCAAAAACGGTCCCCAATTTGTTGCTCGGAACTTATTGTCGCTCCCCTTTCCCATTTCAGCCCCACTATTGCCGTCCGTGCCTCTCTTATCCGCAATTTATTGGCCAGCATTTTCCCTGCCCTATCCCCCCACTCATAATAGCCCTGCTTCATCCTGGCCAACTTAAACCCAATCTCATCAACCTGTAATTTGTTCAGCTCCATTCTAAGCTGGTTGAACTGCTTAAAGTCCCACCGCCTACCCTGGGCTTTATAGCGTTCTGCCACGCACTTTATCGTCCGCTGCAGAGCGTCCTCTCTGGCAAGGTGCTGCTTTTTAAACCTAGCGGCCCACATCACCAACCGTCCCCTTACCACTGCCTTCATTCCTTCCCAAAGGCCCACCCTCCCCACTTCCCCAATGTCATTGAGCGTTCAATACTCCTGCAGGCACTCTTTGATGTCCCTCACCACCTCCTCCTTTTTCAATAGGCTTTCATTTAGCCTCCAGAATCGCGTCCCCCCCTCCTCCCTATTAGGCCCTATTCCCACCCATGTGGGCGCATAATCCGACCAGGCGATGTTCCCAATCTCTGCCTCCTGTATCCGATGGCCCCACCTACTGTCCAGCAATAGGTAATCTATCCTACTATAGCTATCGTGTGGTGCTGAGTAAAAAGTATACTCTCTGCACCCCTCATAGTGCTGCCTCCACATATCCCCCAAGTGATACGTCCTCATAAGTCTTTTCAACATCCTTCTGACAGTATTCTTCCCATCCACCCCCCCCCCACCCCTGGGCTTGCCGATCCCACTTCAGGTTTAGGGCCAGATTAAAATCCCCCCCCCCCATGATAAGCTTCCCCTGCACATGTTGGCCCAATAAGTCCTTCACACCTCTCCAAAACTGTATCTGCCTCTCATTCGGTGCATAGATGTTAACCAAAGTTACCTTTTCTCCCTGCCATTCCCCCCCCCCCCCCCAGAATTAGGGTTGCCAACTTTTTCACCGAGAAAAACCCGACACCTGTGGCTTGCCATGCTCCACCCATTCTCCGCCCCTAGTCCCACCCCTGCCCCGCCCCAGCCCCACCCACAAACATTTCCGAGGATACGTGTAGGCTAACTTCCTTGGTCAGATAATAATTAAACTGGGAACCCCAAAATCCAAACATGAAATGTACAACACTGGAGAAATAAAACTATAAAGTAATTTCCTCTTACACTAAAGAAAACGCAAAGATGTTAGCAATACACACTTCCCAGACCAGACATATTCCAGTTAATAAATTCAAAATAAAAAGTATTTTTCTACCTTCTGTTTGGGCGTTCTATTTTTAAGTTGCAATTGCTCCAGTCACTTTCTTCTGGTTTCTTCGTGTCTTCTGCGAGCTATCCATTTGTCCTTTCTTCTCTTTTAGATGTTTTCCATTCTTTCTCTATTTCTGCTTTAACATACTGATTGTTTCCCTTTTGCTCTTTCCCCCAATTCTTTCCTTATTCCTTTATCATCCGTTTAAATTTCACCCTTCCATTCTCAAGCCCCTCTTACTCTCCCAATACCGGCCCATCATAGACTTTTCTTCCACACAAAATATTTTTTCCCCTCTCCATTCTCATTCCCCATCCATTCTAGTCCTCCCCCCAAATCAATTCCCTTATAGTTCTAGGCCCACCCAGCATCCACTCCCTTCTAGTCCCATTCTCCCATGCCCCACATCAGCCAATTTCCAGTCCTATTCCAGCTCTTCTTCAGCCCATTTCCAGTGCTAGCCCTCACATCACAGGCCATTTCCAGTCCTAGCTCCCCCCCCCCAATCACAGCCCATTTCCAGTCCAAGTCCCCCATCACAGCCTATTTCCAGTCCTAGCCCCCCCCCCCACCATCACAGCCCATTTGCAGTCCGAGTCCCCCCGCACCATCACAGCCCATTTGCAGTCCGAGTCCCCCCGCACCATCACAGCCCATTTGCAGTCTTAGCCCCCCTAATCACAGCCTATTTCCAGTCCAAGATCCCCCTTCCTCCACCATAGCCCATTTCCAGTCCAGGTCCCCTCCACCCCATCACAACCCATTTCCAGTCCATGTCCCCCCCCCATAACCCTTTTACAGTCCAGGCCCCCCCCCCATCACAGCCTATTTCCAGTCCAAGTCCCCCCCCCCATAGCCCTTTTCTGGTCCAGGTCCCCTCCACCCCCATCACAACCCATTTCCAGTCCATGTCCCCCCCATAACCCTTTTACAGTCCAGGTCCCCCCCCCCATCACAGCCTATTTCCAGTCCAAGTCCCCCCCCCTTACCCGTTTTCAAGCCCAAGTCCCCCCCCCCCTTAGCCCTTTTCTAGTCCAAGTCCCCCCCCCTTTAGCCCTTTTCCAGTCCAAGTCCCACCCCCTTAGTCCTTTTCCAGTCCAAGTCCCCCCCTTAGCCCTTTTCCAGTCCAAGTCCCCCCCTTAGCCCTTTTCCAGTCCAAGTCCCCCCCCCCTTAGCCCTTTTCCAGTCCAAGTCCCCCCCCTTTAGCCCTTTTCCAGTCCAAGCCCCCCCCTTAGCCCTTTTACAGTACAAGTACCACACATTAGACCTTTTCCAGTCCAAGTCACCCCCCCCTTAGCCATTTTCAAGTCCAAGTCCCCCCCTTAGCCCTTTTCCAGTCCAAGTCCCCCCCCCCTTATCCCTTTTCCAGTCCAAGTCCCCCCCCCTTTTCCAGTCCAGGTCCCCCCCATCACAGCCAATGCAGTCCTTGCCCCCCCCCCCCGACCAGCATCGCGGCTGTCTGAGGCTTCAGAGGGAGCCGGGGAAGCCCGCGCGAGGCCCCGGCTCCCTCTGTACAGCCACCAGCGTGAAGAGCCTTTTCCTTCACGCTGGCGGCTGTTCCTGTGAAGCCGCGAATGCTGGGAAAGGTTAAAGGGCAACCTTTAACCTTTCCCAGCATTCGCGACTTCACAGGAACAGCCGCCAGCGTGAAGGTAAAGGCTCTTCACGCTGGTGGCTGTTCAGAGGGAGCCGGGGCCTAGCGCGGACTTCCCCGGTTCCCTCTGAAGCGGAGAAAAGCCGGTTTTTTTGCTCTGGCCGCTCCCGATCTTGCGGCCAGAGCAAAAAAACCGGCTTTTAAAGGGCCGGTTTTGCCTCTGCGCCGGCAGCCGGCCTGGCCGTGGAAAAACCGGCCAGGCCGGCTGAAAACCGGCCAGTTGGCAACCCTACCCAGAATCAATACCCTTCCCTCTTTGTCCCTCGCCAACACTAACCCTAAAGGTGCTATCCCGCCTCAGCAATATCGCCACTCTCCCTTTCTTGCTCGCTTCCGCCCCCCGAGCTCCCCCAAAATATTGCTGTGGGTACATTGTTTTCCACAGCAGTCCCTCGTTCTTTCTCCGCAAATGGGTCTCCTGCACCAACACAACCTCCCATCCCAGCCTAGTGACCTCCCTATACAGCTGATGTCGTTTCTGCGGGGTGTTCAGCCCCTTAACCCTTTCAAGGCCTACTTTAAATTTTTAATCCACATTTTGCAGCCGGGTTAATTTTTGCATATTTCAGGAAAATTGTACCCGTCTTATTCAATGTGTTCTAATAGTGATTTTCCTTCTGCTATGGTCATGTATTATATACCATTTGGTAGGAATATTTAGTCAGAATTTTGGATCCCAAGAGTTTTGGGCTCGGCCTGGAAAGGGTTAACATTAATGGATCCTATCTTCTCCATTGGGTCTTCCTTCTCTCACATATCCTTCCCCACTTACCCTACCGTTGTTCTGCCGGCCCCGTCCCAACCCCACCCCTCCCCCCTTCCAATCCCCCTCTCCCCAGCTCCCCCCTCCCACCCCATCCCTCCCCTCCCCTCCCCTGCCATACCACTCCCTCTGGAGTGCTCAGGATAGCCTCAGTGACATGCCCCGGGTGCTCTCCTCCCCCTTCCGCCTCCCCAACCTCCCCCCTCCTCTCCCCCCTTCCTCAGAATCGAGACCACATTTAGCTCATGCTGTCTCGCTGCTTATCAGTTCTATATCCCCTTCTCACCACCCAACCTTCCCCTTCCCCCCCCCCATGCCTTTACTCCCCACTCATACCTCCAGTCCCCTTCCCCCTCCCCCTCCCTTCCCCTGCTCACCACCTTCTCAACTCCACCGTTGGAAGCAGGTGCATGCCCTTCAGGCCCTCAATACTCCTCTCCATCACTACCACAGTCCACATTTTGTCCCAATACACATATGAATGCAGTCTTATTCTCTCAGTCCACAAAGTCCTCTGCGATCCAGACGTCCGACGGTGAGGGCCAGGAAAGTCCTCGTCCCCCTCACTCTCCTGCCGTCATAAGAACATAAGAACATAAGATATGCCATACTGGGTCAGACCAAGGTCCATCAAGCCCAGTATCCTGTTTCCAACAGTGGCCAATCTAGGTCATACGTACCTAGCAGTTTCCCCAAAAGACACAGGTTCTGCAATGCTTGTACTGGGTCAAGCATTGATATGCTCATCTTGGGGTAAGCAGTGGATTTCCCGGGTCCTCTTTAATAATGGTTTATGGACCTTTCCTCTAGGAAAATGTCCAAACCTTTTTTAAACCCAGCTACACTAACAGCCTTTACTACATCCTCCGGTAACAAATTCCAGAGTTTGATTACACATTGAGTGAAAAAATATTTTCTTTTATTAGTCTTAAATAGTTTACCCTGTAGCTTCATTGCATGTCCCCTAGTCATCCTATATTCTGATAATGTAAACAGGCAATCTACGTTTACCCATTTCACTCCGTTCATTAATTTATAGACTTCTATCATATCTTCCCTCAGCCGTCTCTTTTCCAGGTTAAAGAGCCCTAACATTTTTAGCCTTTCTTCATATGAGTATCCTTCCATCCCCTTTACCATTTTGGTGGCTCTTCTCTGAACCTTTTCTAATAACGGTATATCCTTTTTAAGATACGGCGACCAGAATTGCACCCTTTCCTCGAACGCTGCTCGGTGCCTCTGGAAAGCCTTGTAAGCCGTCTGCTCATGTTCTCCACTCTCTGCCACTTCATCTCCGCGCTAATCGCCTGTGGCCGCTGCTCCTTTGGCTGGCTACCCATGTGGCTCTCCAGGAGATTCTCCACCCCCAGGTCACGCAGCGCTTGCCATGCCCCTTCCGCACTCTGGATTCTTCTCGAGGCGCCCTGAACCGTGACCAGGAGCCCAAACGGGTAGAGCCATTTGTATCTCCAGCCTTCTCTACGCAACAGGGCTGTGACCTCCCGCAGCTCCCACCGCCGTTGCAGCGTGCCAGCCGACAGATCTTGATAAAGCTCGATCGTCGCCCCTTCCCACTTGTAAAGCCCAAGTTTTTGCGCCACTGCCAACAGCTTCTCTTTCAACTTAAAGGAGCTCATACATGCTATCACATCTCTAGGCCTATTAGCACGAGCGGGGCCTAGGCTCCGGTGGGCTCTTTCCATGTGCATCTGCCTATTTTCCCACTCGCCCATGGGATCCACCTCCTTTAGGATTACCTTAAACAGCTGTGTCAATGTCTCCTCGCAATCCTTGTACCGTTGTTCCTCGGGGACCCCCCTCACACGCACATTACACCGTCGCGATCTGTCTTCGAGGTCCTCAGTCTTCGCCTTCAGAAGGTCCTAGCTTGTTTCAGCTCTGCCCAGCCGGCTCGCAGATCACCCACCACACCTACATTCTGCTCTAGCCGCTCCTTCACATCCTCCACTCTGGCCCCGAGCTCCTTCAAATCTTGCCGTAGAGCGCTCAGTGTCTCTTTTAGCTCCTTCTTAAAGGAGCCCATTTCCGCCTTTAGCTCCTCTTTAAAGTCCATGAGCCACTCTTTTAAGTCCCCCAAAGAGTCCGGGTTCATATCAGGCTCCTCATCCATGTCAGGCTGCTCTGCCACATCAGCCTCTATTTTGTCTGCATGGCTTCCTCTCCCCGTCTCCTCCGCCATCGCATAGGAGGAACGGTATTCTGCCAGCCGCTTTTTTACAGACATTTGCACCAGTGCCTTAGGTTCTTGCCTTAACTCTCTGCGTCTCTGCAGTCAGGGTAGGGTCACTCGTTTTCTCGCTTTGCTATCGAGCACATCCAACATCTATACATGTCATTTATTTCTCTATAACATCAGCAAAATCGCTCCTTCCTTTCTGAATGCACTACTAAGTCACTTATCCACTCTTTAGTCGCCTCCCATCTAGACTATTGCAACCTCCTCCTTGCTAGTCTCCCTCTGAGTCATCTCTCTCCCCTTCAATCTGTTCAACACTAGGGTGCACAGCTAATTTTTCCAAAAGACTCGATAAGCTCATTTCCATATCCAGTTCAAACTTCTACTACTGTCCTATAAGTGCACTCAATCTGCGGCTCCTCACTACCTTTCCTTTCTTATCTCTCCCTATACCCCTCCTCGGGAACTCTGCTCTTCTGGCGGATCATTTTTATCTGTGCCTTTCTCTTCCACTGCCAGCTTCAGACTTTGTTCCTTTCACCTTGCTGCTCTTTATTCCTGGAACAAACTACCTGGTTTTGTATGTTAGGCTTCATCGCTAGCCCTTTTCAAGTCCCCTGAAAGCTCACCTCTTTGAGGCTGCTTTTGGATGCTGATCCACTTAGTCTCCATACCATACCCCTAGATGTATTCTTGTTCTCAGCTGTTATGTTGTCTGTCCTAACTGTATTGTAAGCTCTGATGAACAGGAACCGTCTTTTACATATGCCTGTGCAGTGCTGTGTCTGTCTTGTAGTAGTAATAGTAGTACATGGCAGTTAGCACAGATGCACCTATCAATACGTCTGTGGGTATCATGGCGGGCACCTGCACTAATTGTGTTGCACTTTAACAAATTCAGGTATGTGCTAACTGCCTGGAATATGCTGGTTACTCCCCTAGCAGATAATTTATTTATTTTATTTATTTATTTTTTTTATATACCGCGCTAATGTGGAGGCTCTGCACTTAACATGCATTACAAATACTGGAATTTAGTAAAAGGGCCCTTAAATTTCAATAGCATGCAATAACTTAAATATCTTGCAACAATTTGTTAAATCTCCATCGCCCCTGAGTCATTTCTTAGTGGCAGCACCGTTGGCAGCAATCTTTTGGGATAGTTCTCCACTAACTTTGCACATAAAGATTCTTTAGAAAATCGTTAAGCTCTAATAAAATCCTTGGGGGGCAATGATGAAACACAACTTCAAATCGTGCCACAGATTTTAGAATGAATTGAGGCTGGGGCCCCACTTAAACTTTTCAAGAACATTTCCTTTTTGTTCTTTGGTCACTGCAGTGTAGCTGATGCTGTATGCTTCAGTCCCTAGTCATGTTGAAAGGTAAACTTCAGTCCTAGTTGGAGATTTCTTGCAGAGAGCAGCAAGTTTCCCTTAAGGACTTTTCTCTGTTTTTCTCCATTCATCAACAGTACTATCCTGAGTAGAGGAGTAGCTTAGTGGTTAGGGCAACAACCTGGGACCAGAAAAAAACAGGGTTCAAATCTTACTGCTATTCCTTGTGGTCTCTGGCAAGTTAGTTCACTCTCTACTGCTTCAGGTACAAACAGGTAAGTATTCTGGGGACAAGGAAATGCATATTGTAACTGGATAGAACTCACTTTGAGCTACTACTAAAAAGGCAAGAGCTAAATACAGTACTACTAAAAAAAAAAAATTCTGAAAAGTTCTCCATTTCCTACCAATGAAAAACATCCCCATAACATAATACTGGTACCATATTGTTTCACAGTAACTATAGTGCTGGAGTTATGTGTTCTGTCAGGTTTGCATTCAGATGAAAGCTATGTTTTAGTTTTGTCAGACCATAAAACCTTTTCCACGTCAATTTATTTTATAAATTTATTTAAAGGTTTTCTATACTGCCTTTTCAAAAATCAAAGCAGTTTACAATATAACAACAATTTACATTATAGCATGAGGTGAAAATAAACTTTAACATATAGAACATTACAGTAAATATATTTATTTATTTTATTTAACACTTATTTATATACCGCATCTTCCAGCGATCAGTTGCGGTGTACAATTAACAACAGTTAACAATGCAGAGCTTGTTTTACATGGAACAAAATAACTTTTTACATAGAACATCTTAACATGCACACATAGGTTTAAATACTAAGCAGAATAATTCAACTAACACAGATTGTGTAACAATTTAAACAACGTATTGACTCTACCGTATAGGCAGATCATATCAGTTTCAACTATGTACAAGTAGTTTGAAATTATTAATATGAGGATTAATAAAGGGTAAAGATCAGCCATTATAATTCAGGCTAGTTAACTTATATACAGTCTATGTACAACATGATTTGATCATGTATATAACAATCTGTGGGTAGCTGAATATAAACTTATCTTCTAAATATTTCTTTGCATACTTCAAATGTGGTTCAAAGAGGTCTTTCTTAAATAATGACTTCCTTCTTGCCATTCTGTCATACAGGCCAGATTTTTTAGTCATATATATACTTTAATTAGTCTTGGGCATAGAAGATTGTAAATCTTTCAATGTTGTCATTAGTCTCTTGGTTGCTCCCCTGATTATTCTTCTTCTTGTTTAGTCATCCAGTTAGGAGAAGTAGCCTGATCTCAGCAGGGTCTTGCTAATGCCATATACCTTCCACTTCCCAATAATCATGCTGCCCATTCTCTGAGGGATATTCAAAGACTTTGCAATGCTCGTATACCCATCCCCTGATCTGTGCCTTTCAGAGCTTCATCCCAGATTTCTTTTGTCTGCTGTTGGTTGAGTCTTTGCTCTGAAATGGACTACCCAACAGAGGGAATTTACAAGAACTGTTTAAGCCATTCTGTCATTTTGTGAATTAGTACAATTTAACACACAGCCAAACCCTTAGCAGTTAAAGTTATGCAAGTAGATTATACACCCAAAAGGATGCTTAAATCAGTTCACAGACAACTAGACGAGCATTGAGACGTTTATCGAAGAGGTATAGGAGTCAGCACTGACTTCACAGCACTAAAAACACAAACAAACAGATGAAAATAGGCATTCATTTAGAAGTGCACACAAGTCTTGGCCACTTTATAAACAAAGCCACACAAATAATACCTTCAGGAAGATAAGAGAGAAAGACATGCTAAATATTCTTGATCAGATAAAACCTACAAGATATTTATTTGACCCTTGTCCTTCCTTCTTGATAAAGGCATCAAAGGTGGGGTTGGCAAGAAGATTAATTTCAATTGCAAATGCATCCTTGTCATGGAGTTTTTCTCAGTTCTCTAAAGAGAGCAATAAATAAACCAATTCAGAAAAAAAATTTGAATGTGAACATAGCAAACAACTAAAAACCAATTTCAAATTTGATGTCTTTAGGCAAGATAGTGGAAAGGATGGTCTGTAACCAGTTGAATGAATATCTAGGAAGTACATAGAATACTAAGGGGGATTATTCTGAGCCACGAATAGCGGGGATGGACGTCCCAACAGGACATCCATCCCTGCTATTCATTCCGGCTCCTGCCCCTGACTAACTTCCCCACCGGTTGTGCGGGGAAGTTAGACAGAGGTGGGGAATGGGTGGCCCAGGGCCGGAGTCTGGGCAGGCAGTGGGCGGTCGCTGGCACTGGATGTCCAGGGCCGATTCTAATGTGCAGGAAGTTATTTCATCTCTGAGGTGGAATAACTTCCCTGGACGTGATTTTTTTAAGTGCCTGGAATCGGATGGGGCAGGGGGGCCAGGGGACATTCCCTGCATCCCAACTCTGGTCTTAGGAGGCCAGATCGGTGGTTGGGCTGTGGGGAATAAACCCCTTTTTTCAGGCGACCGGCATCATGGCTTCTAAACAGAGCCACAGTGCCATGGCAACATGATGCCATGGCGCCGCAGCTCCATTTAAAACCCTGACTGAGTTTATTTATTTATTTATTTATTTAAAAGTATTTCTAAACCGTCTTATCATAAAAATCAAGGCGGTGTCACAACAATACAATCAGATGTAGTGCTGGGGGGGTCATGCAGTGTAGGAGGAGTAGAGTGCGGGGGGATCATGCAGGAGGAATAGTGTGCGGGGGGGGGGAGTTCGTGCAGTGGGGGCAGTGGTGTGAAGTGTGTGTGAGGAAGGGGATTCTAGATTAGGGTGAGCTATGTACAATGTGCGCTATAATACAGCATGTTCTATAATACAAGGTACTGTCCAGATAGGGCTTGAGCTAGATCCTGTGCCGATATACAATCTCTTGTCGGTGTCTTATAATCTCTCGTCGGGGTCTTTGTTGATCAGGCTTTGTTGATTACGTGATGTGTCCATAATGTTCTATGAACAGAGTTGTCTTCAGCTGTTTGCGGAAGTCTTTGAGGTCCGTTGTCGATCTCAGATCATCTGGGAGGGAGTTCCAGATGGTTGGGGCTGCCAGGGAGAGGGCTCTCTCTGTGGTGTCCTTTCGTGTTTTTCTGAAGTCTTTTGGTGTGTTGACTCTGTTGGAGGTTCCTTTTCTTCTCGGGCGGGTGCTGGTGTCTGGATGAATGAGGGTGTGCAGGCTGTTTGCTGAAATGTGGTGCTTGATTTTGAATATGTTCATTATTGTTTTGTATTTGATACGTGAGCTGATTGGGAGCCAGTGGAGATCTTTGAGAACCGGGGTAATGTGTTCATGTCTTGTTGAGCCAGAAATTATGCGTGCGGCGGTGTTTTGGGCTAGTTGGAGCGGTTTGAGAGTTTGCTTTGGTAGGCCAAGGTAGATGGGGTTGCAGAAGTCCAGTAATGGGGTGATGAGCGCTTGGCATACTGTGCGGAAGTGTTCTGCGTCGAGGAGGGGTTTAAGCCGTCTGATGATTCTCATTCTATAGTATGCATTCTTGACCGTTTTGTTGACGTGAGACATGAGATTTAGTTTGTTGTCCAGGGTTACTCCCAGGTATCTTACTTCGGATTTCATTGGAATGGTTGTGTCTGCTATTTTGATGTCCGGTGGGTGAATGAAGTCGGGGTTGCGAGTGATTATTAGAGCCTCAGTCTTGCTGTAGTTGATTGAGAGGTTGTTGTTCGTGCACCAGTTTGTCATTTGTGTTAGGCAGTCAGTTATTCTATTGTAGTCTGGGTTGTCGGTTGAGATAGGTGTGTATATCATGATATCGTCTGCATAGATGGTGTACTGAATGTTGTTCGCTTTCAGGATGTCGCATATTGGCTGGATGTATATGTTGAACAGAAGGGCCGAGAGGGCGGATCCTTGAGGTACTCCTTGGCGGATTTTTATGGGTTGAGAGGTGTTGTGGCCTATCTTGACTTGTAGCTGCCTGTCGGTGAGGTAGGATTGGAACCATTTTAACGTGGTACAGTGAAGCCCAATTTTATTTAGTCTTTCCAGGAGGGTTGGGTGGTCAACTGTGTCGAAGGCGGAGGAGATGTCGACAGGTCATGTATGTGCAGGTCATGTATGTGCAGGTCAGACTGAATCGCAGTCCCAGCTTGCATGTACATGACTGATCGCAATTCTGATCCCGTGGGGCTAGACGTGCCCAGCGGGATCAGAATCGCGATACCCTCTGTATGCCAAGCTCAGACCGGACGTACAGAGGGGATCTATGTCTGATCTGGCCTCCTAAGGACAGGGTCAGGCTACGGGGAATAAACTCCTTTTTCAGGCTGCTGTCATTACTGCTTTTAAATGGAGCCATGTTATCATGGCAACATGAAGCCATGGTGCCACGGCTCCATTTAAAAGCCCGTACTGAGTTAGCCGGGGACAGTCCTGCATGTGCAGACCAGACAGAATCACATTCCTGGCCTGCACATGCAGGATTATTCACGATTCTGATCCCGTGGGGCTAGATGTGCCCCACAGGCAGGGACGGCTCTATAATGAGGCTGAGTGAGGAGGTGGATTCAGGCAGCAACTTTTTGGAGGTGGCAAAATATGCCCCCAAAAAGACCGCCTCACTCGGCCTTCAAAATTTAAAAAAAAAAGAGAAATGTGCACGACAAGCTGCTGCTGCTGCTGCTTCTTGGCAGCGGCAGACTCAGCAGCCCCACGGCCCCACACCCCTTCCCGCTGCCCCGGAAGAGCCCTGCTGGCGCCCTGGCTCATCTTTGCATAACCGTGGGAAGGAAAAGTGTTGCTCTTCTTCCCCGCGGCTCTGTTAAAGTTGAGCCTGCCAGTGCTGAGAGTAATCTAGGCATTTCCTAGGTTTTTCCGTCCCATGACTATGCAAAGGTGAGCCGAGATGCTGATTAGGAAATGCAGGGCTCTTCCAGGGGTGGGGGAGGGCTTGGACTGGTAATGAGCTAATGAACTGAGCAGGGCAGGGCTGGGCTGGGGGGGAGGGTTATCCCCAGATATGTAGGGGTAGGACTGGTAATGGGCTGATCAGGGGAGTTAGAATTGGTAGTGGGTTGATCAAAGGGCTAGCACTGGCAATGGCTTGATTGGGGGGGGGGGCTAGAATTGGAAATGGGCACTTAAGGGAGGCTAGGACTTGAAGTGGGCTGATTAGGGGGGTTAGGACTGGAAATGGACTGATTAAGTGGGCTAGAACTGGAAATGGGCTGATCGGGGGAGTTAGGACTGGAAATGGGTAGACCGGGGGGGGGGGTTAGGACTGTAAATGGGCTGATTAAGTAGGCTGGTAACATAGTAAATGACGGCAGATAAAGACCAGCATGGTCCATCCAGTCTGCCCAGCAATACAGCAAGAGTAGGTGCACCTGACGCTCTGTGCAGGTCACCCCTCCCCTGTCTTTGTTTAGGGGTGGACCCACCACTCCATGTAGGACACCCCTATTTGTTAAGTTAGATGGTTCAGTTTATTTTGTTTTTATCCTGTTGCTGTAAAGGGATCCGCTGTGCTTGTCCTATGCTGTTTTGAATTCCGTCAATGTGTTTGCCCCCACCACTTCCATCGGGAGAACATTCCAAGCATCCACCACCCTTTCAGTGAAAAAATATTTCCTGACATTGCCTTTCAATTTTCCACCTTGAAGCTTCATGTTATGCCCTCTAGTTTTGCAACTTCCCCGTCTTTGGAAGAGGTTTGTTTGTTCATTGTTCCTCTTTAAGTATTTAAAGGTCTGAATCATATCTCCCCTATCCTTCCTCTCCTCCAAAGTGTACATATTTAGGTCTTCAAGTCTCTTCTCATAAGGTTTCTTACGCAGGCTCCAAATAATTTTGGTTGCCTCCCTCTGAACACTTTCCAGTCTTTTTACATCTTTTGCAAGATATGGTCTCCAAAACTGAACACAGTATTCCAGGTGAGGCCTCACCAGCGACCTGTACAGTGGAATAAGTACCTCTTCCTTTCTGCTGGTAATCCCTCTTTGTATGCAGCCCAACATCCTCCTGGCTTTTGCCACCGCCTTGTCACACTGTTTTGCCACCTTGAGATCATCAGAGATAATCACACCAAGGTCTTTTTCCTGAACCATGCCCACCAACCTCTCGCCCCCTATTGCGTACATTTCCCTTCAATTTCTGCTACGTAAGTGCATGACACTGCACTTTTTCACATTAAATTGTAATTGCCAAGCATTAGACCATTCTTCCAGCTTTTGTAGCTCTTTCCTCATGTTATCCACTCCCTCGGGGGAGTCCACTCTGTTGCAAATTTTTGTGTCATCTGCAAAAAGACAGACTTTTCCATTCAGTCCTTCAGTAATATCACTCACAAATACATTGAACAGTGCCGGGCCCAGGACTGAACCCTGGGGCACCCCGCTAATCACCTTCCCCTCATCTGAGTGAGCTCCATTTACCATCACCCTCTGTCATCTGTCAGTCACCCAATTTCTAATCCAGTTTACTATCTTGGTACCCATCACCAAGCTACTGAGTTTATTGACAAGCCTCCTATGAGGAACAGTATCAAAGGCTTTGCTGAAATCCAGATAGATAACATCCATCGCATGCCCCTGATCTAGTTCCTTGGTCACCCATTCAAAGAACTCAATCAGATTTGTTTGGCAAGACTGTCCGTCAGTAAAACCATGTTGCCTCAGATCTTGCAACCTGTTGGTTTTGAGAAAGTTCACTATTCGCTCTTTCAGGAGCACCTCCATTACTTTTCCCGCCACCGAGGTAAGGCTCACAGGTCTGTAGTTTGACACTTCTTCCCTGTCACCACTTTTGTATAGAGGTATGACATCAGCCATTTTCCAGTCCTGAGGAACTTCTCCTGTTTCCAAGGATCTGTTGAATACATCCTTTAACGGCCCTACTAGAACTTCTCTGAGCTCTTTCAGTATCCTGGGATGTATCCCATCTGGTCCCATGGCTTTGCCCACTTTCAGTTTAGCAAGTTGTTCCAACACCTCATCTTCTGTGAATGGTGTGGTATCTACTTCATTCCCATTTTTATATTTGGGAGTCCCAGCTGGTCCATCTCCAGGATTTTCTTTAGTAAAAACAGAGCAGAAGTATTTGTTTAGCAATTTCGCTTTTTCTTTGTCACTTTCCATGAGTCTTTTCCCAGCACTTCTGAGTCCTGCAATTCCAACTCTGGTCTTCTTCCTTTCCCGAATATACCTGCAGAAAGTTTTGTCGCCACCCTTAACATCTTTAGCCATTTTTTCCTCAACCTTTGATTTTGCTATCCTTATTTCTCTTTTTGACTCTTTGAGTTTGATCCTGTATTCATTTCTGTGTTCTTCTGTTTGCAAGCTTTTAAATTTTGCGAAAGCTGTTTGTTTTTTGCCTTTATTTGAGCAGCCACTTCTTTGGAAATCCAAATAGGTTTCCTTCTCCTCTTGTTTTTGTTTACTTTTTTAACATATTTGTCTGTTGCCCCTTTGATTGCCACCTTTAGTTTATCCCATTGCAATTCCACTTCCTTTATCTCCTTCCACCCTGTCATCTCCTCCTTTAGGTACTTGGCCATTTTATTGAAGTCAGTGTTTTTGAAGTTTAGGACTTTGAGCTTGCTATATTTGGCCTGTACCCTGGCTTTTATCTCAAACCACACTGTGTAATGATCGCTGTTGCTCACAGAGGTACTCACGCAGACATTTGCCACGCTATCACCGTTGGTGAGCACTAAATCCAGCGTTGAGCTTTTCCTGGTTGGTTCCATGACCACTTGTCTAAGTGATGCATCTTGGAGAGCATCTACAATTTTTTTGCTTCTTTCCAGATGTGCAGAAGGAGTAATCCAATCTACATCAGGTTGATTAAAGTCACCCAAAATGATTACTTCCCCCTTTGTGGCTATCTTGGTAATATCTTTAATCAAATCGTTACCTCTCTCTTGAATTTGAGTTGGAGGTCTGTAGACTACAGCAGTATGGATGACAGTGCCATCTCCTCTTTCCAACGCAATCCAGAGCGCTTCTTCTTTTCCCCATGCCCCCTGCATTTCAGTAGCTTTAATATTGCTTTTGACATACAAGGCCACTCCTCCTCCTTTTCCATTTTCTCCGTCTCTTCTGAATAGATTATAGCCAGTTATGGCTACATCCCAATCATGCGATTCATTGAACCATGTTTCTGTAATGGCCACAATGTCCAAATCCATTTCCACCATTGCCACTGCCCTCTTTAATAGGACTTATCTCCCCCCCTCCCTCCCCAGCACCCACCCACCCCTGGGGAAATTGTAGTTTTATAGGTACTTGGACATCTTAGAGGAAAGGGGCTGCTCTCAGGTGCAGCTCTTAATCCAAATCAGTCATACACAGAGGACCTGTGATTAATTAGCTTCAGGTACACAGGGTGTATTAGGGGTATTAGATACACTTTTATTAGTATAAGCATCTACACCAATCCTTATTATATACCGATTTAAAAGACCTAAACACAAGCTTTAAACTAAGATGCAGTCAGAGGTCCAGCAACGAGATGGGGGTTCTCCAGTCTTTTGCATCGAGTGTCACATGTATGATTATCTCCCAGTTGGTGAGAGGTCCTACATATGCACTAAGTGCAGGGAGCTCTTTGCTCTCAGGGAACGAGTCCGTTCTCTAGAGGCTAGAGTAGCAGACCTGGAAGACATAAGAAAGACAGAGAAGTACATGGACGAGACCTACAGGGATATAGTCCTGAAGTCCCACCTCCAGTCTGGCAGCATCCCTGTTGCCATGGAGGAGAGAGGTCACGTGACAGGAGAGCATCACCCTGGTGTGGCAGGAAGTGATCCTGTAACTAGGACCTGTCCTCCAGGTGATGTAAAACCCTCTTGCACCGAGGACGTTTCTCCAGGGCCATGTCCCCATGAGGGGAGGGTCAGGACAGCTGTTATAGTTGGTGATTCAATCATTAGGAATGTAGATAGCTGGGTGGCTGGTGGACGTGAGGATCGCCTGGTAACATGCCTGCCTGGTGCGAAGGTAGCAGATCTCACGCACCGCCTAGATAGGATCATAGATAGTGCTGGGGGGAGTCTGCTGTCTTGGTACATGTTGGTACCAATGACATAGGAAAATGTGGTAGGGAAGTTCTGGAGGCTAAATTTAAGCTTTTAGGTAGGAAGTTGAAATCCAGAACTTCCAGGATAGCGTTCTCCGAAATGCTTCCTGTTCCACGTGCAGGACCCAAAAGACAGGCAGAGCTCCGGAGTCTCAATGCGTGGATGAGACAATGGTGCAAGGATGAGGGTTTTGGATTTGTTAGGAACTGGGGAACATTCTGGGGAAAGGGGGGGCTCTTCCGAAGGGATGGGCTTCACCTTAATCAGGATGGGACCAGACTGCTGGCATTAACCTTTAAAAAAGAGATAGAGAAGCTTTTAAACTAGAAAATAGGGGAAAGCCGACAGTCACCCAGGAGCGCACGGTTCGGACAAAGGTATCCTTGAAGGATACTACCAAAAGCAGTGAGGTTCCAAAAGGGAGTATAGTAGCCCAAATGCCCTTGAGTAAGGAGCAGACAGAGCATAAAGATTCCCAATTACCCATGCCTACCAATAGCCAGATTAATATTAATAAAATACAGTCTCTAAAATGCTTGTATGCCAATGCTAGAAGTCTAAACAATAAGATGGGAGAATTAGAATATAGCATTAAATGAGAGGTTAGATATGATTGCACTCTCAGAGACATGGTGGAAGGAGGATAACCAGTGGGACACTGTGATACCTGGATACAAACTACATCGTAATGATAGAGCTGAACAAATTGGTGGAGGGGTTGCGCTCTATGTTAGAGAGGGCATTGAGTCAGAAAGGATTAAAGTTTTGCAGGGAACAAAATATGCTGTAGAATCTCTATGGATTGAAATTCCATTTATGAAGGGGAAGGTGATGGCAGTGGGAGTATACTATCGACCACCTGGCCAGAATGAACAAATGGATGATGAAATGCTCAAAGAAATCAAGGAAGCTAACAAAAGCCACAACAGAGTAGTAATAATGGGTGATTTCAATTACCCCGGTATCGACTGGGACAGTGTCACAGCAGGACAAGCTAAAGAGATAAAGTTTCTAGATGAAATAAATGACTGCTTCTTGGAGCAGCTGGTTCATGAACCGACCAGAGGGGAAGCCATACTGGACCTAGTCCTTAGTGGAACGCCAGATCTGGTGCAAGAAATAAGGGTGTTGGGACCACTTGGCAATAGTGATCATAGTATGATCATGTTTGATTTAATCAGTGGAGGACAGATAGTAAAGGAATCCACAGTACTACCTTTTAACTTTCAAAAGGGTGACTATGATAAAATGAGGAATATAGTTCGGAAAAAACTAAAAGGAGCGGTTCCAAAGGTTAAAGACTTACAGCAAGCTTGGGTGTTATTTAAAAATACTATCCTCGAAGCCCAGACCAGCTGTATTCCACGCATTAAGAAAAGTGGAAGAAAGTCCAAAAAACTGCCAGCATGGTTTAAAGGTGAGGTCAGAGAGGCTGTTGCTGCCAAAAGAGCAACCTTCAGAAAATGGAAAAAAGAGCCAAATGATGAAAACTGGAAACAGCACAAGCACTGGCAAGTTAAATGCAAAGCATTGATAAGGCAGGCAAAGCGGGAATTTGAGAAGAAACTTGCTACGGAAGCAAAAACACGAAATAAAGACTTTTTCAAGTACATTCGTAGCAAAAGGCCTGTGAGAGAGTCAATTGGACCATTAGATGATAGAGGGGTAAAAGGGGCAGTAAGAGGAGACAAGGCTATAGCAGAGAGACTGAATGAATTCTTTGCTTCGGTCTTTACTGAGGAAGATGTAGGGGTGTTACCCAAGACTGAAGTGGTATTTAAAGGTGATACTGCAGAGGAATTGAGAGAAATATCGCTACACCGGGAAGATATATTACAACTATTTGATAAACTGAATAGTAGCAAATCACCTGGACCGGATGGTATACATCCCAGAGTGTTGAAAGAACTGAAATATGAGATTGCAGACCTGTTATTGGTAATCTGTGAACTTTCATTAAAATCATCTGTAATACCTGAAGATTGGAGGATCGCCAACGTAACACCAATTTTTAAAAAGGGTTCCAGGGGTGACCCGGGAAATTACAGACCGGTGAGCCTGACGTCAGTACCAGGGAAAATGGTAGAAGCCATCATAAAGAACAAAATTACACAGCATGTAGATAGTCATGGCCTAATGGGAGACAGCCAACATGGCTTTAGACAAGGAAGATCTTGTCTTACTAATCTGATCTGTTTTTTTGAAGGTGTGCATAAACAGGTAGACAAAGGTGAGTCGGTTGATATAGTGTATCTGGACTTTCAGAAAGCTTTTGACAAGGTCCCCCATCAGAGACTTTTGGCGAAGCTAAAAAGTCATGGGATAGGAGGCAGTGTACTATTGTGGATCGGGAACTGGTTAAAAGATAGAAAGCAGAGGGTAGGGCTAAATGGCCAATATTCCCAATGGAAAAAGGTGAATAGTGGAGTACCCCAGGGATCTGTACTGGGTCCGCTACTTTTTGACATATTCATAAATGACCTGGAAAAGGGAATAACTAGTGAGGTAATCAAATTTGCAGATGACACAAAACTGTTTAAAGTTGTTAAAACCCAAGAGGATTGTGGAAAACTGCAGGAGGATCTGGATAAATTGGAAGACTGGGCATCCAAATGGCAGATGAAATTTAATGTGGACAAGTGCAAAGTTATGCACCTAGGAAAGAACAACCCACACTATAGTTACAAGATGCAAGGCTCCACATTAGAAACCACCACCCAGGAAAAAGATTTAGGAGTCATCGTGGATAACATGTTAAAACCCTCCGCCCAGTGTGCAGCGGCGGCCAAGAAAGCAAATAGAATGCTAGGTATCATAAGGAAAGGGATGGAGAATAAAACAAAGGATATTATAATGCCTCTGTATCGCTCCATGGTACGACCGCACCTTGAATATTGTGTGCAATTCTGGTCACCGTATCTTAAAAAGGACATAGAGTTATTAGAAAAAGTACAGAGAAGAGCCACCAAATTGGTGAAGGGGATGGAAGGCTACTCCTATGAAGAGAGGCTAAAAAGGTTAGGGCTCTTTAACCTAGAAAAGAGGCGGCTGAGGGGAGATATGATAGAGGTGTATAAATTAATGAATGGAGTGGAACGGATAAACGTGGATAAATTGTTTACGCTATCAGAATATAGAAGGACTAGGGGGCATGTAATGAAGCTACAGGGTAAACTATTTAAGACAAATAGGAGAAAATATTTCTTCTCTCAACGTGTAATCAAACTCTGGAATCTGTTACCGGAGGATGTAGTAAGGGCTGTTAGTATAGCTGGGTTTAAAAAAGGTTTGGACAAGTTCCTGGAGGAAAGGTCCATAAACCACTATTAAAAAGGGACCCAGGATATCAATGCTTGGCCTAGTACAAGCACTGCAGAACCTGTGTCTTTTGGGGAAACTGCTAGGTACGTATGACCTAGATTGGCCACTGTTGGAAACAGGATACTGGGCTTGATGGACCTCGGTCTGACCCAGTATGGCATTTCTTATGTTCTTATGTTCTTAGGGCTTCCAGGTCCAGAACTTTGTTGGCTAAGCTTTGAGCATTTGTGCTCATTGCTTTCCAACATTTACCTCGCTTGTGTGTATTTTGCATTGATTTTGTTCTGCCTACATCTTCCCACTTGTTTGTGATGTGTGGTTTAAAAGTGTGGCTGTTTCTGATATTATTCTGCTTTTTTCAGGGGGCTAGAACTGGAAATGGGCTGATCGAGGGAGTTAGTACTGGAAATGGGCAGACTAAAGGGGGACTAGGACTGGAAATGGACTTATTGTGGGGTGTTAGGACTGGTAATGGGCTGATGGGGGACTAGCACTGGAAATGGGCTGATAAGTGAGATAGGACTGGAAATAGGCTGGGACTGGAAATGGGCTGATGGGGGGAGGAGAGAGCTGCTGGCACTGGAAGAAGACTGGGGGTTAGAACTGGAAGTGGACTGATGGGGGGGGAGGGGAGGAGAGAGCTGCTAGCCCTGAAAGAAAACTGAGGGCTAGGACTACAAATGAGCTGATAACATAGTAACATAGTAGATAAACCCCAGAATGGTCCATCTAGTCTGCCCAACAAGGCGACAAGAGTAAGTACACTTGCCGCTCTGTGCAGGTCACCTCTCCCCATGCCTTTGTTTAGGGGAGATGGGAGAATGGAAGGGAACGGATGCTGAGATGGTCTGCCAGGGGAAGGAGGGGGCAGGAAAGGAGCTGACATGGGGGGAGGTGGGGGCAGGAAGGAAGCTGACACAGTGGGAGGTGGGGTAGAAAGGGAACTGACATGGGGAAGGAGGGGGCTGAAAGAGAGCTGATATGAGGTGAAGGAGGGGACTGGAAGGGAATGACACCTGGGGATGGTACTAAAGGGGAACTGGAAAGGAGCTGATACTTGTGGATGGGATTGGTAGGTGGCTGAGTAATGGGGAGGAGGCTGGAAGGGAGCTGACATGTGAGGATGGCACTGGAAGGGAGATGGACAGAGGATAGGGTGATTGGAAGGGAGCTGACTGGGGCAGGTGGCACTGGGATTGGAAGTGAGCTGATACCTGGGATGATATTTGGACTAGAAGGGGCTGGACAGTGGGGGAGGAGGGGGGCTGGAACGGAATGGACGCCAGAGGCAGTCCTGGGAAAGCAAGGCAGTTGACATTGGAAGCTATGGGGAGGGGAGGACTGGAAAGGGGACTGATATGGTGGATGGTTACCAGGACTGGAAATAGGCTGATGAAAGGAACTGAAGAAAGAAAAAAGAAGAGATAAGAAATGGCAGATGGACCATGGACTACAGAAAGAGAGCTGAGAAGACAGGAAAACAGAAGCCTCAAATCGGGACCAGCATGATCAGAGAATAAAATGGTCAGAAAACAAAGGTAGAAAAATAATCTTATTTCATTTTGGGGATTGGACTTTGTGCTGTCTTTATATTTTACACAGTGTGGGGTAACTGCATATCTTATTTATCTGATGTTGCACTGCATGCAGAATCTGGCTTCTTGTGGTTTCAGTTTAAATTTTGTTTACATATTTTTATTTTTACTTTAGATTGTAGTTACTTATTCTGTACTTGATGAGAATCTGTGTTCTGAGTTTGTGACTGAGGCCAGGTGTTCTGTTAACATGGAGTTTGTACATGAAGTTCTATTCTGTACTGTAGTAATTTGACATGTTTCAGCTTTTCAAATAGGTGTATGAATGTTCCAGGGCCCACTGTAGTATTTACAGTGATGCTTTTTTTGGATGGGCTCCTTATGTGATTTTTGGAAGTTGGTGCTGATATGGTATGGTATGGAGTGATAGATTTGCTTTGTAGATACTCAGTGACTTTGTTGTAGAGTTTTGCATTAGTTCACAATATGCCTGGTACTGGAGAATGTTTGTTGTTGTTGCTGCTAGTGAGATGATCAGAATCAGATTTTTTTTAAAGATAGAAACATAGAAATATGACGACAGAAAAAGACCACATGGCCTATCTAGTCTGTCCTTCCAGATCAACAACTACAACAGTCCCCTTTTTACCTTTAGAGATCCTCTGTGTTTGTCCCATGCTTTTTTGAATTCAGTTACTGTTCTCATTTCTACCACCTCCACTGGGAGACTATTCTGGAGTGGAGGAGTAGCCTAGTGGTTGGGGCAAGGTACTGAAGGTCGGTGGTTCAAATCCCACTAGAGAACCGCAACCTTGGGCTGGAAGGACTGGGGTTTCTAGTCCCACAGGTGCCACTTGTGGTCTTGGGCAAGCCACTTAACCCTCCATAGCCCATGTTCCCTGTAAAATAGTTATCTCCAAGTTATAATGCCTTGTTCAATGTAAACCGCACTGATGCAGAATAGCGCGGTATATAAGAGAATGTAAATAAAATAAATAAATAAATAAATAAATTCCACAGATCCACTACTCTTTCCGTAAAGAAATATTTCCACATATCACTCCTGAATCTATCTCCCTTCACCCTCATCCCATGTCCCCTCATAGCAGAACTTGCTTTCAATTGAAAGAGGCTCTCTCCCTGAACATTTATGCCATGGAGGTATTTAAGCATCTCAATCATATCACCTCTATCCCGCCTTTCCTCTAAGGTGTACATATTAAGATCCTTCAGTCTGTCCTCATATGCTTTATAATGAAGACCACTAATCATTTTAGTAGCCACCCTCTGCACCGACTCCATCCTGTTCACATCCTTTTGAAGGTGCGGTCTCCAGAATTGCACACTATACTCCAAATGAGGTCGCACCAAAGACTTATACAGAGGCATTATCCCCTCCTTTTTTCTGCTAACCATTCCTCTCCGTATGCACCCAAGCATCCTTCTAGCTTTTGCCGTTGCCTTTTCTACCTGTTTAGCTACTTTAAGATCATCAGACACAACCACGCCTAGGTCCTGCTCTTGTTTAGTGGACAAAAGTACTTCACCCCCTATACTATATTGCTCCCTTGGATTGCTGCAGCCTAAATGCATGACTTTTTAACATTAAATCCCAGCTGCCAAATTCTAGACCATTCTTCAAGCTTAGCTAGATCCCTCCTCATGTTATCTACACCTTCCTGGGTGTCTACTCTATTGCAGATTTTGGTATCATCCGCAAAGAGGCAAACCTTACCCGACAGCCCTTCCGCTATATTTATTTATTTTATTTAGTTTACACTTATATACCGCTACTTCCAGCGATCAGTAGCAGTTTGATTACAAATTTGGGAGATGTCAAATCAGGACAGAAAAATTGGGATAATATCTACATAGATTTGGGGTCTGGCACATCACGCAGGATTAGGCACTTCAAGGTTAGGTTTACGTATTTACATATTTACAGTTCTACAATAATTACATTTATACAGATCAGCTTCATGATTCCACTTTGGTTCACATCTGGTTATAATGATATTTGAACAGATGGGTTTTTAGTTTCTTTCTGAAGGCATTTATGTCTTTTATAGCTCGCAGTTCGTGTGGTAGATGATTCCAGATTATTGGGGCAGAGAATGAGAATGCTTTATTGCTAGTACTGGCTTTTACTGATCTGATGTTTTTAGGAACTTGTAGTGTGTCAGAGTTGATAGTTCTCCTGTCTCTGTTGGTTGGCTGCTTGCTGACCAGGGTTGAGAGGAATGATGGCGCTAGGTCATGTATGATCTTGAATGTGGTTACCAAAGTTTTATATTGTATCCTGGCAGCAACGGGTAGCCAATGTAGCTCGATCAATACAGGTGTGATGTGTTGAACAATGCTTGTTCGTGTGATGACCCTTGCCGCCACATTTTGGGCCAATTGCAAGATATTTAGCATTTTCTTTGGCAGACCCTGTAGTATGGCGTTACAGTAGTCTAAGTGTGGCATAATGAGTGCTTGTGCCACCGTCCGAAAATCACAGGGTTCGATTAAGTTCCTCAGTGGTTGTAGGACTCTGAGTTTGTGGAAGATGGCCTTGTTGGTTTTTCGCAGGTGTTTTTCCATTTTCAGTTTGCTGTCGAGTGTGACTCCCAGGTATTTGATCTCATTTTTTGTGTTGTACGTGTTGCTACAGAGGGTGACTGTCGGAGGAGGTTCAAAGTTCGGTTTACTTGATATATACATCACTTCGGTTTTCTTATGGTTGATTGCCATGTTGTTTTGCTGGAGCCATGCTAACATCTCGTACAGGCAGGTTTCCAGCCGGGTATACTTCGGGTCTGTTGTGTCCAATTGAGTGTATAGCATAATATCATCTGCATAGATATGGTAGTTGATATTATGTTTTTTGAAAATGTCACAGAGGGGCTGCATGTAGATGTTGAAAAGTAGCGCCGAGAGGGCCGATCCCTGGGGTATGCCTTGAGTTTGAGTGAACACTTCTGCTTTTTCTCCGTTGAATTGGACCTGTGGCCTTCTGTTCGTTATATAGGAGGAGAACCATTTAAGGGTGGTTCCAGAAATTCCTATTGATTCCAGCTTTTTAGTAGGATACCATGATGGACAGTATCAAAGGCGGCGGAGATGTCAATGAAGATGAGTAAGAATGTTTTCTTCCTGTCTTCCAAGCCTTTGTGGAGGTTGTTGAGTAGTGCTATTAAAAGCGTTTCTACCCCATGGTTTCGTCTGAACCCGTATTGTTGCATGTCTAGTATGTTGTGGACGTCTAGGTGCTCTTGAAGTTGTATGAGGACTGCTTTTTCGATGATTTTTGCTAGGAAGGATATGCTGGAGATGGGGCGGTAAGATGTTGGGTCTGTTTTGTTGAGTTTATTGTTCTTTAGTACTGGTCGTATTATAGATTTCTTGAGCTGGTCAGGCATAATTCCTTGATGCAGTGATAGGTTTACAATATGTGAGACTTGGTGGACTATATCTTTTCTCGCTGCCTTGACCCAAGCAGTGGGGCAGGGGTCCAGCGGGGAGGTGGTGGTATTGATGCTAGTTATTATGTTGTTTGTTTGTTGCTCATAGATCCTGTGGAAGTTTCTCCATGTCAGTTCTTGATCCACAGTAGTTTTCCGGTGCGCCTCTACCCTACAGGGGTCGGGCAAGGTTGCGGTCAGCTTGCTCGTGTAATGGTTTGCTAGCGTTTGTGGGTGGATAGAGGTATCCTGGTGGTCTGGTTGGGATGTTTTTGTTAGGGATTTCACCATCTCAAATAGTTCCCTAGGTTTGTTGATCGCTTTGTTTAATAGGTTTGTGTGGTGCATCCTTTTCGCAGCGTTTACCTCTTCTTTGTACTTCGAGAGGAGGTTGAGGTACTCCATCCTATGTTCCATAGATTTCGTACGTCTCCATTTTTTTTCACACTTTCTGAGTTCTCTCTTCATTTTGGTCAGCGCTTCTGTGTACCATGGTACATCAGTAACAAAGTTGTTAAAAAGAATCGGACCAAGGACAGATCCCTGGGGCACACCACTGGTAACATCCTTCTCCTCAGAGTGAGCTCCATTTACCTGTACGCTTTGTTGCCTCCCACCCAACCAATTTCTAACCCAAGCGGTAACTTTAGGGTCCATCTCTAGGGTGCTCAGTTTGTTTATAAATCGCCTATGAGGAAAAGTGTTAAAGGCTTTACTGAAATCTAAATACACCACATCTAGGGCTCTCCCTCGGTCCAACTCCCTGGTCACCCATTCAAAGAAATCAATCAGATTTGTCTGACAAGACCTGCCTCTGGTGAATCCATGCTGCCTCGGATCCTGTAATCCGCTCTACTCCAGAAAACTCACTATTTTCTCTTTCAACAGCGTTTCCAATAATTTACTCACCACCGAAGTTAAACTAACCAGCTTTTAGTTTTCAACTACATCCTTACTTCCGCTTTTGGGTTAAGGGCCCACATGAGCCTCTCTCCAGTCCTTTGGCACCACTCCCAACTCCAACGAGGCATTGAAAAGGTCAGTCATTGGAGCTGCTAGAACGTCCCCAAGTTCCCTCAGTATTCTAGGGTGTATCCTATCCGGTCCCATCGCTTTGTCTACTTTTAGTTAGTTTCTCATGAATATAGTCTTCTGAAAATTCTTCAAGATATCCTGTTTGTGGGTATTTTCTGAGGTCCTGCTCCTGGTTCTTCATCTGTGAACACAGAACAGAAATATTTGTTAAGCAATTCCGCTTTATCCTTATCAGCTTCTACATATTTCTCCCCTGCACCCTTGAGTCTGATAATACCACTTTTGCCCTTCCTCTTCTCACTAACATATCTGAAAAATGTCTTATCCCCCCATTTTATCACATTGGCTAATTCCTCCTCCTTTTTAATCTTTGCCTTCCTGACTACTTTGCTAGCTTCTCTAAATTTTTCCAAATATAGATGCCTGTCTTCCTCTCTCTGTGAACTCTTGTATTTCATGAAGGCCTCCCTCTTTTTCTTCACTTTTTCAGCTACTTCTTTCGGAAGCCATAGCGATCTCCTTTTCCTTTTATTTAGCATTTTAACAAAAAGGTTGGTTGCCCTTCAAATATCCCCTTTCAGTTTTGCCCACTGTTTTTTTACATCCCCCAGCTGTTCCCATCCTACTAACGACTCCCTGAGGTATTGGCCCATCTTCGCAAAGTTAGTCTTCCTAAAGTCTAAGATCCTCACCTTGGAATGGATTCTAATAGCCCTAGTCCTAATACTGAACCACACCATCTGGTGATCACTGCATACAAAATGATCTTTCACTACAACATCAGAATCACTTTCACCATTGGTAAGCACCAAGTCCAGTATGGCCCCTTCACGTGTGAGGTCTGTTACCAATTGCCTGAATAGTTCTCTCTGTAGAGAATCCAGGATCTCCTTACTTCTAGATGATACTGCAACAGTAATGTGACAATCAACATCTGGCATATTGAAATCTCCTATCAGTAGCACTTCCCCTTTCCTAGCAATGCTGCATATGTCTTCAATTAACTCTCTGTCCACCTCTTGCTCTTGTGAGGGAGGTCTGTATATCACACCTATGCAAATAGATTTCTCTTTCCCTCTTTCTAGTTTAACCCACAATGCCTCCTCTCTCCCTTTTAAGCTCTGTAATTCCAAAGCTTTAATAGTATTTTTTTACATATAGTGCCACTCCTTCTTCCCTTCTTCCTACTCTGTCCTTTCTGAATAAAGTATAGCCAGGTATAGTTACATCCCAATCATGGTTTTTTGTGAACCATGTTTCTATAACTGCCACTAAATCCAAGTCAGCCACTCCCACCAAAGCTTCAACATCAGGGATCTTATTTCCCATGCTATGGGCATTTATACATACTGCTTTCCATATCTTACCCCTGTTACCCATTTTCATAAAGGTATTTAATGTATCACCTACTTGGGGTCTTTCACCTACCTGAGGGCTTTCTTCACCCATCCCCAATGAATCTAGTTTAAAGCCCTCTTCAGTAGATTAGCCAGTCTACTACCAAAGACGCGTTGATCTTTCTTGGACAGATGGATGCCATCTCTGCTCTGCAACCCTTGGAACAGCATCCCATGGTCTAGGAAACCAAAACGCTTTCGGTGACACCATCCACGCAGCCATGCATTTATCACCAGGATGCAAGCCTCTCTGCCTTGGCCTTTACCCTCAACAGGGAGGATTGAAGAGAACACCACCTGTGCACCTAACTGCTTCACCCTCTGTCCCAGAGCCATGAAGTCACTTTTTATATGTTCCGAGGGACACCTGGCAGTATCATTTGTTCCAACATGGATTAGCAGCATTGGGTAATAGTCAGTGGGCTTGATGAGTCTCGGCAAACTCTCTGTAACATCTTGGATTTTGGCACCAGGCAGACAGCATACCTCTCTGGACATCAAGCTGGTCGGCAGATGGATGCCTCAGTACCCCTCAGAAGAGAGTCTCCAAACACCACTACCCTTTGCTTCCTTGTGGTCACTGATTCTGTAACTTTGGGGTACTTGAGCTCTGGTTCTTTCCTTTCCAGGGATGCTTTCACCTCCTCCACTTCCAGGGCTGCATAATGGTTCTTCAATTCAAGGGCTGGAGAAGTTGGTTTGGTGATTTTGCAGGCCCTGGTGACTTGTGTCCAACCATTGACATTCTGTTGACACCCATCTTCTCCTCTGCTGGAGAGCTTGGTTGCTGCAAGAAGCATCTCATCAATGTACTTCTCACTGTCTTGAATGTTCCTTATCCTCACCACCTCCTCTCTGAGTTCCTCCACTTGTTTACTCAGAGCTTCAACATGTAGGCACCCTGCACATGGAACTGGGCTTCAACTGGCATTAGGACCTCTGTCTGGACAGAGGCAGAAGCTGTAATGGGGGCAACAGCTTTAGTGATACGATTTTTCCCTGCCATTGTTCTGTTCGTGGAACTTAGGTATCTGTTAAAGCAAAAGAGAGAGATCTATCAAATACCCGCCTGTTTCCCAGCTGTCCTTTCAGAGAAAAAGCAGTCAAATCTCTTTAATTATATGCAAAATGTGCTGCTCCAAGTCTCTGTGCTTTGTTAAATGGGGAGGTGCCCTATAAAGCAAGACTGCTCACTAGAGATAGGTGGGAGTTGGGGTGGGTAGGGAGGGAACTAACACCTGATTAGGTGTCAGCAGTTCCCAAAGCTGAGAAGGTTACTAGAGTTCAAAAACCTACTCTGTTCAAGGAAATTTCTACTAAAGCACCAAAAAGAAAGTAACTTTGCTTTAAAAATATACAAAAACCCTCAAATCCTTACCGTTGTTTGACCTGTAGAGCCCCTGTTAGGAATGTCTCAACAGGGCAGGGCTCTGGAGCCTTTTATGCAGGCCTTAGCTGCTCTCAGGTAATCAGGCCCACTAACTCCTGATTAGGTGTCAGCAGTTCCCAAAGCTGAGAAGGTTACTAGAGTTCAACAACCTACTCTGCTCAAGGAAATTTCTACTAAAGCACCAAAAAGAAAGTAATTTTGCTTTAAAAATATATAGAACCCCTTTTAAGAGCTCCCAGTCAGAGAACTAGCAATTTAATAAAAGAAACCCTGAAATCCTTACCATTGCTTGACCTGTAGAGCCCCTGTTAGGAAGATATTGAGTTCTGTGGGTGAATTTCCTGGTTCTGCTCTGCACCCACTGTTGAAGGGGTTTCTGTGGATGCAAAATATATGTTGAAAAAGAAAAAGCAAGAACCATAAAGCAGTTTATAGCAACAATAAAAATGAGTTATAATTTAACTTTATAAACTGTGCTGCGGTTCTCGCTCTCTTTTAGTTTCTTAATGTACAAACATCTTGCATTTCCTCCATATAAGCTTTTTGGTTTGGTTCAGACTGGATGTACAGAGGGGATCTATGTCTGGGACAGAATCGGGCCCTAAGTGAATTTCAATTGAATTTTCAAACTTTTAGGGCCCTTTAGCTAACATTTAACTTCAGCTAGCTGCTGCATGGCCCATTTTACTCCTATGGGCTATGTGGTGACAGCAAAAGGGGCTCTTAGGGGCTTGTTTACAAAGCCGTGGTAGCAGTTCGCGATCGTTTCAATGGGGTCGCAGCTCCGATAACGATCGCAAACCGCTACCGCGGCTTTGTAAACAAGCCCCTTAGTATCTTTTCTGAAGATGTCCATAAGTCTTTGGACAGAGGGATAGATGTTATTTTGATTTTTATTATTTTTTATTTATTTATTATTTTTTATATACCGCACTCTTAAAAATCAGTGCGGTTCACAGAGAACAATTTGTGCAGAACAGGTACACCATTAAGCACTTACATTGAACTGGGGATCAAACTTGGGTTTCAACTAGGGTAACTATATATAACTATCTACAGTTATCTACAGTATGTATATGAGTTGTCTGTTACTCATGAGTTCTTGGTAGTGTGTGAGATGGATGAGGTTGAGAGTTACTGGGTTGAGAGTAGTGCAAAAGAAAGAGGTGATGCTTTAGTGCCTTTCTGAATTGGATAAGGTCTGTTATGGTCCTAATGGAGGTTGGGAGTGCATTACAACATATGGGGGCATAGAATTTGAAGGCCCCATTTTTTGTTGCCTGGGTGCATTTTGTTATCTCTTTTAGATTAGATTTACAGGCAGTTTTTGTATTAGATTGTTTTTGTATTGTATTAGATTTACAGGCAGTTTTTGAAACAGTATGACATAACTTTAACATTTTGTAGAGTTACAGAAATGGAGAGCATCAGATACTGTATTGAAATGGTTTTATTTATATTTAAGTAATTGTCTCTAACAAATGAGTTGGGACTCTAGACTTTCTGAAGAATGGATGACTTCTTGCAGAGTATCAAAAGAATCAATACTTTCTCCAGCATCGTTCAACATTTTTTATGTTCTTTGTGTTGTTCTAGGGGAATATGGTTTACAATTTCATATGTCTGCAAATGATATTCAGATTTATGTGCCTATAGGACCAGATTGAGTTTCATAGAATATGAACGGAATATTAGACACCCTAGGTGAAACTTCAGTTTTCAGCCCCCTCGTGATTAGCCTTTAGACCCATAGTGCCCTCCCCAAGATTTTGTTTATTAAACTCAATTGTAATCATCTAGTACCATAGCTCCCAGAACAACCCTAAAAAACCACATATTTGGACATCACACTTTTAAATATTAATCTTTGTTTTGTAAATAAATATATATATGCATATTGAGGGAGATTTCAAAAAAGCTACTTACAAGGGTAAATGGACTATCTGCATATTCCCTATTCTTCCTGTGGGTAAACGTACACACCAGTGACTGAGTTGCCAGTGGGACCTATTGTTTTCCTTTATTTATTTATTTATTTATTTTATTTGCAGTCTCTTTTATACCGCGCTATTCGACATCAGTGCGGTTTACAATGAACATAAGAGTTGCACATCTCAATTTCGTGATTTGTGCTTACAGTGAAACAGGTATAATAACTTGGGTATACATTAAACAGGAAAATTAAACTTGGGTATGCATTAAGCAGGTATAACAGGTAAAATAGGGTATAAATAACCAGTCCCTTAACAAGGAGACACGATGAATAAATACAGTCTACTTTATGCAACAATATAATTAGTTATGCGGCACTGCATAAGTTTCTCATGGTGGTTGGAGGGGAAGGTGTGATTGCGAGTGATCAGTCTGGGAATGTGACGTGCATGAGTTTGAGGTGCTGCATTGAGATGTGAGAGTGGGTGGGTGTGGGGGGAAGACTGCAACATCGTAGTGATGAAGAAAGAGGTGACGTTTCAGTGCCTTCCTAAATTGGGAGAGTATATCTTATATCTTATATCTTTGAGTATATCTGCTCTTTGCAGCCCCTCCCCTAAGAAGTTGCTTCCTGAGGTGACCGTTTAGTTTGTCTATTGCTTGGGCTGGTCCTGAATATAAAGGTCAACCAAATTTGAGTTTAGTTGCTGAATTGTTACAAGGTCATGGTCTCAAACTAAATGTATTGAAATCTGAAGTATTGTGTCAGGCAAAGAAGTCTTTGAGATAAGAAATTTGACAACTTGATTGATGGTCAGAGTATTCTCTTAAGACATCAGTAAGGAATCTGGGCATTCGGCTTGATACTGAGTTGTCTCTTAATAGCCGAATTGCCAAATTGGTGCAGAGTATATTTTTTCATTTGAAATCGATTAAGTAGTTGTATGCTCTACTATTGCATGAGAAACTAGTTAGCACTGCAGACTTTAGTGCTAACAAGACTACCTTATGGAAATGCTCTTTTTTCAGGTCTGTCTTAGAAGTTGTGGCATTTCGACTCTACCCTTTCTTTGCACCCACGTCAATCCAGATTTCGCACAGGCCATAGTACAGAGACCATCCTCACTTCCCTTTTGAGTGAAGTCCATCAAGCCCACGATCGAGATGATACTTCACTTGTGGTGACCCTCGATCTTTCTTCTGCTTTCGATATTGTAGATCATCGCACCCTCCTTGCTCGGCTGACTGACCTTGGGATCTGTGGGTCTGTCCTGGCCTGGTTCCGGTCTTTTCTTTCCTTCTGCACGTTCTCAGTGAAGACTAGCTCATCTACTTCCTCCCCTCAACCCCTTCTCTGTGGCGTTCCCCAGGGTTCTGTCCTCGCTCCTCTTCTTTTTAACATTTTTCTTGCCCCTCTAGCACTTATCGCCTAGCAGTCAGGGATCTCGGGATACTTCTATGCGGACGACATTCTTCTTGTTCATCACACTAATTCTCTCTTACCAGATCTCTCTTCACTTAACCTCTGTCTCACCCGTATTGCCACATGGTTAAACACTAATTTTCTCCATGTTAACCCTTCTAAATCAGCTGCTCTTTGGCTCTCCTTTAATACACCTCCACCCACCTGCTATCCACTTTTCCTCTCCACCCCCATTCCTTTGGTTTCCTCTCTCCACTACTTTGGAGTCACCCTTGATGTCTCCCTTTCATTCCACCATCACATCTCCGCTCTTGTTCGTCGCTCCTTCTTTTTACTCCGTCAAATCCGAGCTGTTTGCCCTTTCCTCTCCCCCCCTCCTCTCTCACTTCATTAGTTATCTCCTTGGTCCTGTCAAGGTTAGATTACTGCAACACTGTTTTAGCGTGTCTCCCTAAATACCAACTTCAACGTCTTCAACTAATTCAGAATACAGCTGCACGTCTGCTCACCCATTCCTCCCCTCGAGACCATGTTACTCCCCTTCTCCTCCATTTACACTGGCTTCCACTGAACTTCTGCTTTCATTATAAAATTCTTATCCTGACTCACAAAGCATTGCACACTGGCTCCCCTCAGTATCTAGCTAACTCCATTCGCTTACAACCTTCCCCCCGTTTACTCCGCTCAGCACATGGTTACCGTCTCTATCTCCCTCCTCCATCCTCAGCCCACTTGGAAACTACACATCACTATGCATTTTACTTCTTGGCTCCTGCACTCTGGAATTCGCTCCCACTGGCCCTCCGTACGGAATTATCTTTTCAAAGGTTCAGATCTCTACTCAAAACCCATCTCTTTCAGCAGGCCTTTGACCTCCCAGCACCTTAAACCAACCTCCTGCTAGCAATCTCCCTCCCTTGTCTTTCTCCCTCTTTTGCCTTTCCTGTCTCTTCCTGTCCTGTCTTACTAATGGCGTTCCTTTTCTCTTCTTGCTCTTTTTTGATTGATTGTATTGCACACCGCCCTGATGCACCTGCCTGGGCGGTCTATCAAGTGATGAATAAAGATAATGATAAAGATAAAGATCAGATATAGCTTTCACAAATCACTGCAGCAAAATTGATTGGGGATTTATAATTTTAGGATTACATAATCCAAGTGCTTCAGAAGCAACATTGGTTGCCCATGAAACAGAGATGGTTTACAATTTTCATTTTGTGATTCCAAATTTACTCTAAAATAGGGCCCTATTTCATCATTCAAAGCAAAACTTAAATGACTTTCACACTTCAAAAAAGCATAGCAGGGATAGCTATTAGAGAACTGCAGTTACAAAGCAAAGTGAAAAGCACAGAATGAGGGTTATCAGCGCAGAGCAGCAATTACAACCCTAATCACCTTGCAGGGGGACTAGAGTGGTCATGCTGGTCTTTATCTGCCATCATTTTCTATGTTAGTATTTTTTATGTCCAGAACTGTAGCTTACAATCTTCATTAGGACAATTGTTAGTGGTGCTGAGTGAAAGAACTGTGCTCTCGATATGTACAACAAAGAGCTTTTTCAGGGGTTGCTCTTACCCTATGGATTCAGTCACCCTCAGATTTACATCATGAAAATACTACTTGTGTTTTCTCAAGGCAGAAAAAGCATGGCCTCCGGAATCAAGTGCATAGATGATAAATTATTAGAGGAATAGCTGATGATCCTTTGAAAAGGAGGGCTAGCATTTATTGTACTCTGTCATGAGCACTGCCAGTTTTTGTATTAGTAAGACGAGATAATCAATATAACATTATTATAACTTTAAATGTGTTTTAACTTGGTTGTAAATTGTTCAGAGTCTTCTGATTAGGTGATTAATAAAAGTAATAAATAAATAAATGTATATTTCCAGATTGGGAACGTATTTGTGTAAATAGCGATCTCTAAATTGTGGCAACAATTCCATGTATATGAAGCAAATTTCATAAATATTCTGAACATGCATTCATTTTAAAGCCAATGGTCAAATCATGGAACACATGATGAGGGAATTTTCAGTTTGTGTCCTTTAAAACAAACCAAATGACCTTAGGATCAGTACAAGCCAAAGATTCATTTGTGCCATTCATTTTCAGCAATACCAGGGTCTATGGGACCAGACACAATGAAGCTATTTTGGGAGGGGGAGAAGGAATAAAACATGAGTCACTTCAGCAATCATTATGAAACTTTTTTTTTAATTTTATAGTTATCATTTTACAAAAATTAACAAGCAAGCACACTTGTACTGAAATCATGCAATTTGTAAAAGAAAAAAAAATAAGAGGAAAAATCTAAAGAATAACCCATTGACAAATACAATTGCAATTTTAGCCCACATATGAGGGGGGAGAATACCCTAATACAATTGGGGAGAGGAGAACCCCAATACAAAAGAAAATTATATATATGTAATAAGATAGCATAAGGAGCCTGACGCCACACAAAACACTTAGAACAATACCGGCATCATATAGGCGAAGATATAACTGCATGGGAAGTAATAAAGGAGGATAATTCATTAGGCTGAAAGAAAATAAACTTCTGGGAATGATACACAACAATACATCTACATGGAAACCTTAGTAGGAAAGAACCCCCCATCCGAAGCACCCCCGTACGTAATAAGAGAAAAGCTTTTCGCCGCTTCTGCGTTTCCCTAGATAGATCAGGGAAGATAGATATCTTCTTACCATAAAACAGACTAGCCCGTTTTTTAAAAAAAAGTCGAAATAACCATTCTCTATCAGAGGGAATAGCAAAAGGAACTAATAACGTAGAAACAGATATATCATTTTCTTTAGGAGACTGAAGCAATGCAGAGACATCCAGGGAGTCAAATTCTAATTGACCCACAACCACTTTCCCCTCCTTCTTAACCAAAGGAATAAAGTAAGCTTTCACAATTGATGGGATCAACTCTGAAGGAACAGACAATGATTCTTGTAAATATCTTTTAAACAATTCAATAGGAGCTACCCCTGGAATCATAGGAAAATTCAATAAACGAAAATTAGCCGCACGAGTAGCATTTTCCAATGTCTCTGTCTTCATTTTTAATGCGATATTGTCTTTCATTAAAGAGAAAGTCAAGTCAGAAACTTGCAAAAGTTTCTGATCCATAGAGTCAATTCTGCTAGTAGCTACTCCCACCTCATTAACCAAGGAAGACACCTTCTCTTCAACAGAGGTAGTCTTAACAGATGATAGGGCGAGCTGCTGATTCACCGCAGTAGAAAGTTGAATAATCGCCTCCCATATACTGTCCAGAGTAACAACTGAAGGACGAGAAAAAATAACAAAAGGCAATTCGGTGGTCGCTTCTCCAGGGGATTGCAAACCCCCTTCAATACTTCTCTTGCCAGCCTCGATCCGGTCTTCTCCTTCTGGGGTTCTAACCACCGAACCCAGCGGTCGTCGACCGAGAGAAACCTCAGATGCTCCCTGCACCGACTCCTCTAACCCCGCCTCCACGGGCGGAGTATACGAGCCATGCAACTGGGGTGAACTCAGGACTCAAGTTGGAACAGGAGGAGTACTACGTTCTTCGGGAGAGAGAGTCAATTCCAGGGCAGCCGACGCCAATCCCTCCTCTGCTGACGCCGCCAAGCCCGCTCTCACCTCCCTTCGCTGGTCGTCAGTAAGTTGGACAAACGGGTCCATAGGGCCTACCACCAAGGCTCCGACTCTGCAGGGAAAGTCTTGAGCTTGCCCTTCCGCTTTGGCATTCTGGATCAGAAACTCACAAACGCCATCTTGGATTAAGCCACACCCCCCCCCCCCCGCCATTATGAAACTTTTTGACATGAGAAAAACAAAAGAAGAGGCAACCGACTACAAACAGAAAATGTCCACTAACAGCAGAGGTAAGGGTTAATGTGAATCACCCCCTGAGCTGGAGCCTTCCCCGCGGATGTTTGAAGTCATGGTCGTATGGCTAAGGTCCAGGTTAGCTCTCTCAAGATGTCATGCTCAGGTAAGTTTTCTCCATAAATAAATAAATTGATTATTTGATTTAAATGAGATCAATAGAAGCAATTAAATTAAAATTATTATCTTTATTTTAAACAAAGTAATCAATTACACAGGTACACTAAAATTTTTTTTTTTAAACTGCCTCTAATGTTTCGATAGATTTTTACGTTTTTTGGTGCGCTGAATCCAAATCTGGTAACCAATTTGCTCCATCACGTACAGATTTTTTGCTACATTGGGTTAGCAGTTTGAGGTGAACGTTTCAGATTGAGTGCGATCGAGATAAAAGTTTCTTGGATGAATTCTTTATACTAATTGTTTAGTAGTTATTCAAATAAGAATAAAGAAAATTGTAACAAGGCAGCACATAAGAATAGAGTAATGTCAACAAAACACACTGTGATGGTAGCAAAATTGTCTGCACTTAAAACAGCCACATACATGTGCACAAACATTGAGCATATAAGAGCGAGGTTAGACACAAAGCAAAGCAAAGAAATGTGCAAAAAATGTTGTACAGGTATGTATGTAAGAATAGAAAACGCAAACCGCACCATTGCAATACATGAAGACAAACACCCGATGGTGTGAAAATAAAATTCTAATAAATGAGATCCGACACTGTGGTAATAACTAGCAAATTTTTATTTCAAAGTTTAGTAAAAACACGATATTTGTCAACACAGTTTAGATTTTAAAGTCATTCTTGGGTCAATCAATCTCCTGGTGGGCCCGTTTCTTCTTCCCCCGAATGCTTCTCTTGGTGCGCTGCTTGGCATATTTTTCATCTGGGGTTTCCCGCAGCAGCAACCAGCAGAAATCAGCCATCATAGTGGTGTTCCATCTTCCTTGGTACCTTCTCTCTGCGTCCTTGATGTCCTGGTGAAACCTTTCACCTTGTTCTTCACTGTACGCCCCCAAGTTTTCGGGAAAGTAGTTCACATGGGAGTGCAAGAAATGGACTTTCAGGCTCATGTTACAGCCTTGTTCTTTGAAGGCATTGAGCATCCTGGCAACAATATCCTTATAGTTCTCATCCCGCCTGTTCCCCAAGAATTTGAGAACAACATCCTTGAAGGAATCCCAGGCTTCTTTTTCCTTCTCAGACATCGTTTCAGCGAATGCTCCATCTGAAATGAGTTTCCTTATATCAGGGCCAACAAACACTCCTTCCTTTAGCTTTGCTTCAGAAAGTCGGGGGAACTTTGAGCAAAGGTACCGAAAGCACTCACCATCTTTTGGAAGGGACTTGATGAATTGCTTAATGAGACCCAACTTAATGTGGAGAGGTGGTAATAGAATTTTATCACGAGGTACCAAGCTCTCATGAAGAACATTTTTCTCACCGGGTCTCAAATACTCCCGAATTGGCCAGTCTTTTTTCCCCCAGTGTAGGTCACGGGCCCGGCTATCCCACAAGCAAAGGAAGCAGGGATATTTGGTGAAACCGGATTGCTGCCCTAATAGCATGGATAGAATTTTAAAGTCTCCACAAATCATCCACTTATGCTCATCATAACGAATCTTCTGAAGAATCAGGGCCAAATTCTCGTATTTTTCTTGGAGAATAACAGAGTGAGCAATAGTAACTGAAGCGAATGTGTTGCCATTATGAAGAAGAACACCTTTTATGCTGTCTTTTGACGAATCAATGAACAGCCGCCATTCAGCAGGATCATACTTGAGTTTAAACTTTTCCATCACTTCGTATATATCGTTGCAAAATACCAAATCTTCCTCTTTGCTGAAATACTTCAAAAATTGTGTCTCGCGGTTGCGCGGTACCAATAAAAAGTTGTTCCTGGTGACAATAGATTTTTCTGTTTAAGCCGAGAACCTAGCAGTTGGGCAGCATCTTTTGGGAGTCCTAAATCCCAGACTAAATCATTCAATTCAGCTTGAGAGAAAAGTTCAGGTTTCGGATCTGGTTCAGTTTCAAACTCGGAAGTACTGGACTCATCGGGAAAAGTCATCTGATGAGTCTCATCATGATCAGAACCGTCCACACAAATATGATCCAAAGATTTTGGTGGTTCAGGCATAGGTACTTCGTTGCTATGAGGCATAGGCCTAATTGCTGAGGGAAGGTTGGGGTAACTTATTACGTTCTTATTTTTTAAGTTGTATCCCTTCACAATGCAAGAGCAAAAATAGCAGTCACTGCTGTGGTCTCTTTGTTCACGCCACATCATAGGTATTCCGAAACGAAATGCTTGTTTTTTACCTTTCATCCATAAGCGTAGATCTTCCTCACATGTCTTGCACACTTTGTGAGGAGCCCACGGTTTGTCTTGATCACCTAACTTCAAACCGAAATAGGCGAAATATACTTTTTTAATAAATGCAGAAATGTTCCTCTGCCGCTTTTTCACGGTATATTCCCCACAAATAAAACAAAAACTGTCCGGAGAGTTGACGCAACCTCTGGCTCTGTGAGCCATCACAAATACACAGCACTGCAAACTACAACTGTAGTGAACCACTTCGGAATAAAGCTGGATTACGACTGAGCAAACAAAAGGTAATAATGAACTTGCAAGAAACTGAAATTTGACAGGAACGTTCATGTCGCAACCACCGTGTTTGAGCGAGCGAACGAGGCGAGGCGAACAGGAAAGAACATGCGCCAGCGCGAGTACTGGATTTAGCCCCCCGCCTCCCAATTGTCCTGTTAATGTATAAAATGAATACAAAACACTCTAAAATATCATGAGGGAGTGTTTCTAGTTAGTTAACCATTACAACCTCTATTTTGGGCCAAGAAAATAAACTGCAGTCGGCTAAAAAGAAATTATGTGAACATTCCTTATATGGGTAAGAAATCTAATTTTGCAAGAAAACGTGACGTGATGGAACATTTTGGCTATTTTTCCTGGATTCAGCACCCCAAAATCTATAGGAATCAGTTGCAAAACTGGAGGCAGTTTTTTGGTAGTGTACCTGTGTTATTAAAAAAGCCAAGTTTTCTCTTTTTAACTGAGAACCCAAATACCTTAACAGTTCTGATTTTCTTTGCAGATGATTAACATCTACTCACAGCAGATAATTGCTTTGGATTATCAAAATCAGATAAGTATAAGCTTTCCCTGTTGTCAGAAGTTATTTTATAACATTGAACAATGACTATCCTCAAATATTAAGACTTGATACTTTTGGGGTCATTCTGAGCCACGAATAGCGGGGATGGACGGTTGTGCGGGGAAGTTAGTAGGGGGCGGGGAATGGGCAGCCCGTGGTCAGAGTCTGGGCGGGCAGTGGGTGGTCACTGGCCCTGGATATACAAGACTGATTCTAATGTCGATCCTGTATGTCCAGGGCCAGCGATATGTGCGGGGAAGTTATTCCACCTCCGAGGTGGAATAACTTCCCTAGATGTGATTTTTTTAAGTACCCGGGGCTTGGATGGGACAGGGGGATCAGGGGACATTCCCTGCATCCCGACTCTGGTCTTAGGAGGCCAGATCGGTGGTCAGGCTGTGGGGAATAAACCCCTTTTTCAGGCGACCGGCATCGTGGCTTCTAAACAGAGCCACAGTGCCATGGCAACATGACACCATGGCGCCGCGGCTCCATTTAAAACCCTGACTGAGTTAGTCGGGCAGGTCATGTATGTGCAGGTTAGACTGAATCGCAGTCCCAGCCTGCATGTACATGATGGATCACAATTCTGATCCCGTGGGGCTAGACGTGCCCAGCGGGATCAGAATCTCGATCCCCTCTATACGTCCGGCTCAGACTGGATGTACAGAGGGGATCTATGTCTGGAAAGGTATCGGGCTGTTTGTGACTATTTTTTTTCAGATATTTACACAAGTCACCTCAGGACAGGTAAGTGTAAACTTTCATAAACTTCAAATGGAGTTTTCCCTCTAAATCACAGAGATGCAGTAAATAACACCGTTCATTCAGTTCATACCACTGGCCAGGGCATTAACATTGGTGCACAGTCATCTTGTCATCGTCTCCCTCTCTCTCTCTCTTGTCCTTCTGGGGTTGACAGCTCGCTTCCTTCTTCTCCAAAATTCCAGCTGAGGCTTCTGTGTAAGAGCCTACTAACCTGACTTTAACCAAAAGAAAAAGGCAAAACCCTGCCTGGCCTAGTATGTGGTTTGTATTTATTTCATTAAGTATGATATACCCATCTCAATAAAACCCAGGTCACAGGTTTATTCTCCTAAACTGTTTAGGTTTATTCTCCTAAACTGTTATACTCTCATATACCCTAAACATGCACTCCGTCCCATTCATTCTCTCTCTCACTTTATTCAGCAGAGATTATTCATGGTAGTGTCTCTGTAAAGTGAATTAGCATCTCACTCAATATTCTGGACTTAGGTCTTATCGGAACCTGCTCCTTATTAATCCCAGACTTGCTATGTTTATGGATTTTTCAGGTTTATCCCACCTGAACCCTCTTCAGTAGGAATTATATTCCACCCTTATAATACCTGGGGTGCTCCAGAATCAATTAAAATCCATTTAAACCACTCTCATTCACAGACATAGTGGCAAAAGTACGCGGGCCATTTTAATTACACATTCTCTCCTCATACACATCATTCTCATTCATAAACAACTCTAATTTTTACCTTCAGACCATTAACCTAGGCTTTCAAGAGGCCTGGCCTACCAGCCACTTAAACATAAATCTGGTCACTTTGCTCCCTGCTGGTCTCTACCTGAAAGAAGTTCAAGTGTCCTAGGAAATACCTCCCAATTCCAGAATGTAACCAAGGGGTTTCTATGGTGTCTCCAGGGAAGAACCAATGGGGCGTCAAAACTCCGCTTCCCCCTAGGCTTGGGATTCTATCCCTAGGCTGTGTTGGAAATTGGTCAGTTTGAATTGCTAACCATGAATTATAAAATAAATTATACTTAAAATAATGTTAAAATCACCTAAAACTCCTTTAAAAATATTCCCACACTCTATTTATACTCCTACCCTTTCTTGTCCCAAACACAAACTGTTAATACCTCCTAAACTATTTAAATCATTTTCTCATTAAAAAAAATGTTTCTCCCCACAACTAATATAAATACAGTATGTACCTGGAACTCCTGACTATAAATCACTTTTGTACCTTTATTCTGTGCTACTACACTTTTTCCCAAATTAAGCTTCTACCCCTTTAAATTTTTGGGCAACTCCCCCTCCCCCCCCCCCCCCATAGCTCTTCTTTAAATCCCCTCTCACTAACCCAATCTCACTCGGCTGAACTACCTCAATAACTGGGATACCGTCACTTTAAAATGAAAAATAAACACATAACTATATTCCCTAAATCCTCCTTATGTAAATCCTATTTCAAATCCCCATTACTTTTTACATTTTTTTTCCTACCTTTATTTTTAACAGCACAGGCCCTTCAAATCCACTGGAGCTTCACTCTGCACAGCTCCTGAGCTTCACTTCACGTCACAATTTCAACCGGTGAGGAGCTCTTGCCTCCGGCTCATCCCTGAGGCCTCACACTAGATCGGCAATCCCCCAAATCAGGTCCCCAGCACCCCGGGGCACCCATGGACCAGTGGGCGCTACTCTCTTTTTAAATGGGTCCCTGGCAATGTAGGACCCCGCAGCTTCCCTAACTCTCTTTTTTTCAGTTTTAAAACTTACGACTGCCTCTCCTGCTCTCTCGATGCTATGATTCAGCATTGGAGAGCCCCAGGACACGGTGGGTTTTTTTTTTTTTTTAGTTTTAAGCTCATGGCCTGACTCCAGAATGCCACGTTCTATCATAGCCTACCCCAGAGGCCTCATCCTGTCTCTAGCCTCCATTTCCTGGGCCGTGGGCCATCCTGACACCGCGGGACATCAGGCACTTTATTTTTTTACACACTATCCACATTAATAATACCTAATAGCAGATTATAAAATATTCAAGTAATAAATATCAAACAAACACTAGGTTCATTAATTTTCAAAGAAAATATATTAATACTAAAAACCTGTCATGGCCATGTTTTGGCATTTACCTGCCTCAGGTGTGCAGCAACATTCTAAAACCATAGAACAGAGAGGAGGAGTGGCCTAGTGGTTGGGGCAAGGTGCTTCAGACCAAAAGGTCAGGGGTTCAAATCCCACTAGAGAACAGCAACCTTGGGCTGGAAGGACTGGGGTTTCTAGTCCCACAGGTGTTCCTTGTGGCCTTGGGCAAGCCACTTAACCCTCCATAGCCCATGTTTCCTGTTATCTCCAAATTATAATGCCTTGTTCAATGTAAACCACACTGATGCAGAAGAGCATGGTATATAAGAGTAAATAAATATAACACTTTAAAAAAACAAACTAGATTTGAAAGTAGTAGCAGATAAAGGGAATTATTTTAAAAGCCCTATTCATGATTTGCATGTGTGAAAATGACCATTCATATGCGCAAGTCATACCCATGTTGAAACACGGATTTTAAAAGGGTCCGATTGTACATGTTTCGGCTGTAATAACATCTGAGGGGTATGTTTACTAAAGGACGGTAAGGGAGCAGGGGATAACAAGTGTTAACAGCAGCATTAAGGGGTTTTCTGTGCGAAAAAGGCTCTGGGCAGGTAGGAGGCATTCTGGCGGTAAGGACACAATGGGTCGCTTAACATGCAATAACAAGACACCAGGAGTTAATGTGCTAAGCATGTGCCTTAATGCCCGAAAATGGCTGTCACCCTAATGCTGGATAAGGGAGCAGCAGGGAAAGGCAATGTAAATGTGATGAATGGAAGGACAGGTGGGAGCTGATAGACCTGCCAGATCTGTGAGCACCCTACATGGTAGTCAGTAAGTGGAATGTGGCTTTACTGATGCACTGTGGTGCTCCAGTGGAAAATTCTGCATTGGCAGCGAGTGTCAGAGGATGAGGATGATGTGCCCCCCTGTGGAGTCAGAAGCAGGACAATGTGTGCAGCAAAAGGATGATGGAGCAGGAGTGGTGATGTGCAGATGAGGCACAGGAGAGGCATGCGTGAGAAGTTGACATGTGGAAAAGAGTACCTGTCTGGGCCTTGATGTAGCAGCTTGCAGGAAAATACATGACTGAACATAGCTAGCAGAGGCTGATGAATGGGCTGAAGGAGGGATGGTGGTAAATGAGAGTGTGGTATGGGCTGGCGGCATCGATGTACCTAAGGTGCCATCTCCATTGCATTTGTACTGCATGGGAAAAACGTGTGCAAGTGCCTCATGGAAGACCTGATACCAGACATGTTGGTCACACACCTGTCCCAGCCACCCAACCACCATACAACTCTCTAGAAAAATGTTCATACAAAAACTGGACAGGAGTTGCTCAAACTGGGCCAGTGGGGCTGCGTATGCCTTGCAGCACTTCATGAATGAACTAGAGTAGTAGTAGTAGTGGTATCATCTTGCAGGTAAGGTTGCTGGTTAGGCATCCTTACCTGCCCTTCCACAGCTCCCATATTTCCCCAACACATGCACATATCCACTCACTATGTGCAGGAGGGAGGCATCCTGAACCACAGCAGAAGCTCTCCACTTCATTAACTGGACTGGTGCCATGGTCCAATGGTCATTGTGGGCAGCCTGCCAGTTGCTCCATCCCTCTCCGCCATCATGGTAGAGCCACAAGTTCAGTACTGCAGGCAGCATCCCTGCTGTTGCATCCATGCAGCTGTGCCCGTCCTGGTGCTCCTGCCCCCCCCCCCCCCTGGGATTTGGGCACGCGTCTCACTACGTCTGACCTCAGTGGTATGGGATCATCAAGTGCTCCACTGTTCCTGCGGCTGGACTGTTCATCCTCAGGGTGACTTAGGCAAATGTGGTGTTGAACAAGACACACAGGGCCATGTCAGAGCCTTTGTCTGCTGCTGGTGAGGGGTGCAGCACCCAGCACCCATCACCACTACACCCACAGCATGCTGACATGACAGCATGGTGTCAGTGGGGGTGGGGTGCAGTGCTGGCCCATCCATTAGGCAGGATAAGTGGGCACCTGGGGAGGCAGGTCAAATTGGAACAGCAGTGGAACACATGCCGTATCGCACTGCCTCTCGCCCACCTGCCACTGCCGTCCCCTCCCCACCTACCGCCAAAACCGTCTCATGTGGGGGAGGCAGACACATGCAGCTCCAGTACTTTCAAGGGCATACTGCCACTGCCACTGATAGCTTGTTCTTCCAGGGATGTTTTTGACAGCAGCAGGGGTGTGAGCCAGCTGGGGTATCTGCCTAGATGGTGTGGTTCAGTATTAGAACTAGTGCTGATAAATTCCATTCAAAAGCAAGGGTCTTAGGGCCTGATATTCAGTGCCAGCGGCTAGGTGCAAGTACAGCACTTAGCCATCTGCATTGAACTTTACTACTACTACTATTACTACTACTGATCATTTATAAAGCGCTACCAGATGCACGCAGTGCTGTACAGAAAAAAAAGAAAACTTTAAACCCGGATATTTAATGCTGGGGTCATATGCAGCCCTGGCATTGAATATCTGGGGTCGCCGCACAGCCTCTGCAGCCGCAGAAGCTAACCAGATAGTGGCAATATTGCACCACTATCTGGTAAGCTCCTATGGGTAAAACTAGGTCAACTTTTGCTGCACCTCATTTTACCTGCAGGTCGCTAACCGAGTAGCGATGTAATATCACTGCTACTTGGTTAGCGATGCCGCCTGCAGAAACCTATGACACGCCCCAATGCTAAGTGGTTAGTTGGGGATATTCAGTGGCACTAACCATTTTACTGCTGTTGAATATCCCGTTCAGCGGCATTTACATATCAATATCAGGCCCTTAGAATTTAGGAAAACTGACTTTAGCAAGGAGTCATTAGTGGGATGGGAATAGCAGGGGGATGTAGAAAAGCAATGTGCAGGAAGGAGTAGATAAGGATCTAGCTAAGCTTGAAGAATGGTTGAGAATTTGGCAGCTGGGATTTAACACTAAAAATGGCTGGGTCATACATTTGGGCTGCAACACTCCAACGGTGTGGTATAGTACTTCTCTTAAAGAAAGAAGAGTGGGACGTGGGTGTGATTGTTTCTGATGATCTTAAAGTGGTTGAAGATGTAGAAAAGGCGACAGTGAAAGCCAGAAGGATGCTTGGGTGCATAGGCAGAGGAATGACCCACAGAAAAAAGGATGTGATAGTACTTCTGTGTAAGTCTTTGGTGAGACTTCATTAGGAATATTGTGTGCAATTTTGGAGACCACATCTTCACAAGGAAATGAACAGGTTGGAATCGATGCAAAGGGTGGCTACCAAAATGGTCAATGGTATTTGTTAAAAACTATTTGGGGACAGACTTAAAGATCTTAATATGTATGCTTTAGAAGAAAGGAGAGATAGAGGAGATGTGATAGATACATTTAAATACATCCATGGCATAAATGCACAGGAGGAGAGCCTCTTTCAAGTGAAAGTAAGCTCTGCAACGAGGGGACAAAGGATGAGAGTGAAAGGAGATAGACTCAGGAGTAAAATGCGAAAATATTTCTTCACGAAAAGAGTGGCAGATGCATGCAATAGTCTCCCAGTGGAGGAACAGTTTTGATCAACATTATAGGTACCCTTGTATTTTAGATATGTTATGTACAAGATCTTGAAAAATAATTGGAAATATTCCAACCTGTATGTCATCATAATATTTTAATAGTATTTTCAAAGGTATACAACAAAAAAGATAACTGAGCAACTTAGATGTAGTAATTTCTGAGAAAAACCCCCCAAAATAAAATATAACCTGGACAGGATTAATGACACCCTTCACTAATATTTGGTTGCACAACACTTGGCAGTGATGACAACCTCCAAACATTTCTTGTAGCCATCTATAAGTTTTGTAAACCTGTCTGCTGGTAGTTTCTCCTATTCTTCAACTGTGATTTGTTCCACCTCATGAATGTTTCCAGGATTCCTTTTGCCAATGGCAGATTTCAGCTCTTTTCAAAGGTTCTCTAAATCTGGGGTCACCAACCTCCAGAGGGCTGCGGGCCGCACAGCCGACTACCGGGAACCTCGCGGGCCGCACCCCCCTTCTCCCCGCCCCCGCGAAAAAAAACAACAAACGCAAAATTATGAAAACAATGGCTGATCACCTTTATTGAATTTAATGAGATGGCTGATGATTCATGCTAGCAGACAAACGCTTAAAGTCCGGCTTCACAGATGATACTGACAGGAGAAGGGACGCTTGCAGGTGGTCGTCGGTGAGCTGCGAGCGCGTGGATACAATGGCGGGAATCCTTGGTGGGCCGCACGTAATGTTAACCGGGGTAGAGCCTCGCGGGCCGCACGAAGGGACCTCGTGGGCCGCAGGTTGGTGACCCCTGCTCTAAATGTATCGCTGGTCTGCATCGCCAAAGAGCTCAAATTTGGTTTCATCTGTCCACAGAACATTTTCCTAGAAGGACTGTGGTTTCTCAAGGTGGGTTTGGGCAAAGGTTAGATGTGCCTTTTTATTTCTCTTTGAGCAGTGGGGTCCTTCTTGGCCTTTGCCCATGAAGACCTTCTTAGTTTAGTGTGTGGCATATAGTGTGGGTTGAAACCACCACTCCAGATTGCTCCAGGTCAGCATTAAGCTCTTTGGATGTTATATGTGGTGTTTTTCCAACAGTTCACACAAACCTTCAAAGACTTCTTGGATTAATTTTCCTCTTCCCACCATGTCCTTGGAGGTTCTTGACAGTTCCATGAGCAGAAAATGTCTTAATAACATTGAAAAATGTAGACACAGGAATCTCAAGGTCTTTGGAGATGGCCTTGTACCCCTTTGAAGTTTGATGTTTGGTGATAGTGGCTTTTCTGATTATCTCAGGCATCTCTCTTGTCTTCCCCATTGTGAAAATGGAACAGAGAGTGAATGTGGCCATTTTAAACATTATAGCCATCATTCATTGGTTGATTCAAGTCATATGAATACTGACAATTGACCACAGGTGCATCTAATTTTACAGCAATGGAAATGTGGTTCTTCTGTTCAAACTGATTTGAATTATTTATAGGGGGTGCCAATAATCATGTCTTTAATTACAGACTATGAAAACCCATTGAAATCAACCCGTAAATTCCCCAAACCAAAATTTGATTTCCAAAAACTAACCAGTGTATTCTCTGAACCGGCAATGTCCCAGTTTTTATACTATTCCCCACTATTTCCTTTTTCAATTGGTCTTATTTCGTTTGATTCATTTATATGTCAAATATGTGTGCATATATAGTCCAAAGCCATTTCACTGGCCACTTTTGTTTTAGGAGATGTTAGACATTAAGGGGTCTGTTTACTAAAAGGCCGGTGTTGTGCGGTCCGCGGTACCGAGCGGGTGCCGTATAAGGAGTGGGCGTTCCGTCGTGAAGAACAGAAACTGTGATTGACAGATGCGCTAAGGTGCGCGGCGCCCGTGTGGTTAGTGCCCTGTGACATTACGGCGTTTGATCTGTGCACATAGATCACACTGCTCACGGTTTTTGGGCTTCCACTATTGTGCTGCACATTGCTGACGGAAACGGTTTCTTTTCCCTGCACAGCACCTCTAACGCGAGTGTTTCACTGGCGGTAAATTTCTTTGCAGATTCGGGCACGCTCCTGTGCGGCGAGTCTCTCCCCTCCCACATTCCGCCCACTGACCCCGTCTCTCCGCCCCTAGGGGGCCTTCCTCCGCCCTCATTTCGCCTTGGCACGCCTCTTTCGCACATTACCGCCCCGCAAATGTGCGCGTTGTCGGCGCACGCTTGCGGGACCCGTTAATGTGCCGCGCACTCGTACGGGGCGCTTAAGAGCACTTAAATACATCTTTTAGAGCGCTCATGTGCGCCCCGTACATGTGCGCCGTTTAGTAAACAGACCCCTAAGGGATCAAACTGCAAGGGTGCCAATAAAGTTGACCACAACTGTAGTAGAGACCAAGACAGTATCTGAATTCAAGAAAGCATGGGACAAACACAAAAGATCTCTAAAAGAAAAAAAGGTACTATAGTAGTTGATATGGAAGGATAGACTAGATAGACTATATGGTCTTTTTCTGCAGTCATGCTTCTGTTTCTATGAATGGGACTAATGTGGAGGAGCAATGATGACACAGAAATCCACTGAGCTCGTAAGTTTTGAGGTTCCATGCTTGTGTGAGCTCTACTGTTAAAAAACTTCTCATGGTCAGTGACTGCTGACAATTTTTGGAAGTCCATGTTGTTTCTGCATTAGCACAATGAGGGCAAGAGGTACCCTATAAAGTTGTGTTTTTTTTTAATTTTTATAAAGTTTAACAATTTATCCAGAAAATACATATCTGAATACGAATAACAGAGATCATACAAAAGAAATTCCCACAAAGGAAAATAACACAGCATAGGGTTAGACCACAAAATACAAATAACCACTATAAGGATCCAAAAGAGAAAGAAACATAAAGGCTCATCGCCCTCAGCCTAAAAAGCAAAAAAAGAAACAGCACCAGGAGCATAGATGTAAAACCATAGCAGCCGGTACAGGAAACACATTTCAATCCCCACTTTCCCTACTTTGTAGAAATTGCATAAGTAGCTGGGGTTCAAAGAAAAGAAATTGCTTGGACTGAAAAAGTACAGTACACTTACATGGATATTTTAACCTAAATTGTGTCCCCAACGCGGTGACTCTCTGGCGCAAGGCCAAAAAATCCTTCTGCCATTTTTGGGTATCTCTAGCTAAATCAGGAAATATTAGAACTTTTGACCCCATAAAATGAGAAACAGACATATTTCAGAAATACAAATGTAGAACATTATTACGATCAGACTCAAAAGCAAAGCCAACAAACAGAATGGCTCGACTGGTCACCACCTGCACGGAGCTCTCCAAGAACCCCGAAAGGTCCAACTGGGGAACCCACGCAGCTCCTCCAGAGCCTGACTCCATGCTTGAAACAGATGAAGACACCACAACATATTGTGTTCACACTAAAGGGGGCAACGACTCAGCAGGCATTCGCAGGACATCCAGAAAGTACTTACGGAGCAGATCAACAGGTGGTAACAAGGGGGATCGAGGAAAGTTCAAAAATCTCAAATTATTTTGCCACAACTGATTGTCCAAAAATATAGTCCTCTGTGCTTGGGTTAAATGCTCTCTGGAAAACACTCCACCAAATGTACACAGTTCTTCCATCCTGGTCTCCAGCCGAGTCATCCGAGTAGCATGCACCACTAAGTCTGCCTCCACCGTCAAGCACTTGAACTTTAACAGTAGCTAAATCCTGCATAAAAGTCCCCACCATAGGTAGAAGAGCTTGCTGAAGTGAAGAAATTGCCTCCCATAAGCTATCAAGCGCTACTAGTGCTGGTTTTTCCAAGCAGCCGATACCCGGAGTAGCAGGAGTACTGGACTGAACTTGCTCTGCCCGCAAGACGCACTAGGGGGAAGAAACCATCACTCCAGACCCCACAGTTTCTATAGACACCCAGGAAGGTGTAGATAACATGAGGAGGGATCTAGCTAAGCTTGAAGAATGGTCTATAATTTAGCAGCTGGGATTTAATGTTAAAAAATGCAAGGTCATGCATTTGGGCTGCAGCAATCTAAGGGAGCAATATAGTATAGGAAGTGAAATACTTTTGTCCACTAAAGAAGAGCGGGACCTCGGTGTGGTTGTGTCTGATGATCTTAAAGTAACTAAACAGGTAGAAAAGGCAACAGCAAAAGCTAGAAGGATGCTTGGGTGCATAGGGAGAAGAATGGCTAGCAGAAAAAAGGAGGTGATAATGACTCTGTATAAGTCTTTGATGCGACCTCATTTGGAGTATTGTGTGCAATTCTGGAGACCGCACCTTCAAAAGGATATAAACAGGATGGAGTCAGTACAGAGGGTGGCTGCTAAAATGGTTAGTGGTCTTCATTATAAAGCATATAAGGACAGAATTAAGGATCTTAATATGTACACCTTAAAGGAAAGGCGGAATAGAGATGATATGATTGAGACGTTTAAATTCTTCAGTGGCATAAATGCACAGGAGGAGAGCCTCTTTCGATTGAAAGCAAGTTCTGCTTTGAGGGGGCATGGGATGAGGGTGAACGGGGATATATTCAGGAGTGATATGCGGAAATATTTCTTTAGGGAAAGAGTGGTGGATCCGTGGAATAGTCTCCCAGTGGAGGTGGTAGAGATGAGGACAGTATCTGAATTAAAAAAAGCATGGGACAAACACAGAGGATCTCTAAAGGTATAAAGTGGACTGTTGTAGTTGTTGATATGGAAGGACAGACTAGATAGGCCATGTGGTCTTTTTCTGTTGTCATTTTTCTAACCAGCACTGACTTCACAAGGGAACCCTCTGGAGCGTCAGAAACCTCCCGGCTCTGAGCTGCGACCTGATGCTCCCCACTGCCGAAGAAAGCACTTCTGGGTTGCGGCAGCAGCGCTTGGACGTGGCTCAACTCCACCCCATTGCTCTGATCTGCTGAAGAGCCCAGCAGATCAGCTGAGGCCATGAATGACAGAGGGGAGACAAAACTGAGTAATGAAGGGCTGCTACAAACCAGATGCAGGAGAAGTAATACCAGTCGGTCTTTGGGAACGTTGTTTCCTTTTCCTCTTCATTGATAGGTCATTTGGGCAGAGATCCAACTCAGAGCTCCCTCCTCAGTGTCCTACTCTGCCGCCATCTTGGATCGCCATTCAAGTTGTGTTTTTTTGATGGATTAATTGGTACCTTATTTTTTCAATAGAATATATGAGTCATTTTTTCACCATTATAAGTGATTCATTTCAGTTTAAATTGAGTTATGGTAGAAGAAACAGCATCTACATGGATTCTTAATTAAAATTTCTGGAATTTTGTAGTTTCTGTTAGAGTGTTTACAGTTCAGTATAGCCCACTCTTAGTTTGTGTCCTAAAGCTTATCTATCCCAGTAACAAAGTTAAAATGCAGAAGAAAGTAAATCCCTATCTCACAGATCCCAAACTACTGTACATAATGTCTTTCATTACCTATTCATTAAGTTCTACCAATTGTAATGGGAAAACATTCTGCTGCGGTATTGTCTTAGTGTTAACACAAGCACCTCCCAGCCATATACATATGGGATAGATAATAATCTCTATATTTCAGGATAAATAACTACACTTCAGCTTATATTCTAAAAGGCAGAACAAAAGAAGTGTGGTTTGGCATACGCAAAAAATACGTAGAAGCATGGGATATCGAGTATAATGGCAGCGTTAATGGTGTTTGCGTGTGATAAAGGCTCGGGGCAGGTAGTAGGCGTACTGGCGGTAAGGGTGCAAGGGCCCGCTTAGAGTGCGCTAACAGGACACTGGGCATTAAGCACAGGATATGCAGTACTGTAGCAGTACTATAGCTGCTCAACAGACACACTGCTACAGGATTCAACTCTTGTCCAAAGGCCAGAGCACATGTGAGGTGAAGATACCCGTCCCTCCACTGTTCCCCTAATGGGAAACAGCACTCACCTGCATGGGTCCGCTGTGCCCCAGTGTGGCACTTACCCCAGAGGCAGCACATGAGCTGGGTTTGCAGTCCCCTGTGACCTTCTACACATGCTGAGATAGGTACACCTGCACATACACTAATTGCAAACCATATTACTGACCCATGCAGTCCACTGCAGACCATCCTGGACTCCCTGGGGGGCCATGCACACGTCTCCTACCATCATAGCCTACAAGCAGGTGCAGGGCAATGCCCCAGTCATCACATTCATCACTATGGCTGCAATTTCTGCTGTGTATGCTAGTATAGGTTAGCTCCTTCATTACCCATGATGTATTCCACATTCTGAACTGCTTTCTGCAAATGATCACCAAAGGGAGAATGCTGTGATTGATCACATCAGGCCAGAATTATGAAGGGACATTGTGAGCTTCTGGCACATAACAGCTGCAGACTGTGCTACTGACCAGTTTCAGGGGTCACCCCTGAATGTGAGGGGGTGTATATCACCTGGTCCATAGGGCCTGCACTGCAAAAGCTGGATCCTCCAGGTCCCAGAGTAGATCTATATTGCTGCTAGTCACTTGGTTGTCTGAGAAATTGAGGCATGCTGGAGTGTCCTGTTATATCTGGGCCTTGTATCCAGCTCCTCTTGGACAGAGATTGTCCTATCATATCTCATTATAGTCCTCCAGGTTGCAGCAGCTGTTTCAAAGAAACCTGGATGCGCTGACATTTGCCTAGGCAGGAGGTGAGGTGCTTATACCAAACTGTTGGGCCTGTGAAGCCAATAGGTACCAGACCACTAACAGCAGCAAGCCATACTTTCTGGGACTTCCAATCAACTACAGCAAGCACAGTCAGTCTGCATGTGTTGGCCACCAAAGGCTGCATCAGCCATTCACTTCCCCAGTTTGCTAGTCATCACATACTGCATGTGCACAGAATGACCATGTACACCCTAGCTTGGTAAAAACAGCATAGGTATCCAGCAGCTGGTGTAGTGATTAGACTGCCAAGAAAGGAACTACACATACATATCACTGCAGCTTGACACTATATAGTACAATGTGCTTACATAGACGTGACATGGTCACAGCTCAGTCAGAGTGAGAGTGGTCTCTCAACATGAAATGATGTGTGCATCCTGGCTATGCTTGTTTCAGACACATGATAGGATGGCTCTGCCATTTACCTAACCTCTGACTCATATACATCTTGTGCAAATGGCTCTGTTTCTGACAATACCTAGAATCATCTTCCCTTCATTTGTGTACCCTTTGACTTTGGACTTGTGTTACACGAATGCAATTCAAGGTGCACTGGAAATTGGGCCACAGACAGGCTGTGAGTGTATGTTGGGCCACAGTGGCCTATGTTTGACACATCTCCAAACACTGCGTCCCCCTACACAGCATGTGGCAGTGAGCCTATATGCCATATTTGTACACCCACATCATGTTATATCCTTGCCATGGACCCTGATGAACTGGCTAGTGCAGCACAGGCACTCAACCACACTGCAGACGCAGTGGACAAGAGCTCATCAAAGCACGGCAGTTTGTATATGCAGCCTCACACTGTATGTAGAGTTATCAGGGTGCATAAGGGCATGGCTTGGGGTGTGGCTCTGTCTGCTTAGCTGTCTGCAGGCTCTATGTATACTTGTCTGATGGGGTCTGTTAGGAAATTCTGTGAGGGGGACATGTTGTGAGGTCTGTGTGTTGCACAGCTTTGCTATGCTGCTGGTGCAACTGACATGCATTTTATTTATTTATTTATTTATTTATTTATTTAACTGTATTTATATCCCGCTTTTCACCGGGTCAAAGCGGTGCATGTCATACATATGGGATCTGTCCAGTCAAAAAGGAAGGGCATGGTACCTGAATACACACATTCCAGCCCATGGGTGTTCTAGCAGAATGACCAACATACCCATTGCATGCTGTTTGCTTGTGGGAGAGTCATGGGCTACTTTCATATGTTGCATGCCACAATGGGTAATCTAGCTTCACATGTGGCTCAGATGGTTGTGTCCATCTGGATACTGAATTATGGAGGGGTCACCAGAGCACTCACAGATTCTGGTCACCTTTTGGCAGATGACAGAGCAGGATGCTCATATTGTCCTCCTATATGGGCTGCTCTCATATTGCATAGTATTCCTGATTCTGTGATCTCTTTACGCACCACAGGCACATATCAATATGCATAGTTGTGGGCATCCTAATCCCAGGCACAGCACATCCATAGGCACACTAGCTGTGTCATAGGGTCCATAGCTGGTGGTAGTCACCATGCCAGCCAATCCCTCCCTCCCTGCAAGCGTGCCCCAGCCGCCACCGCACTGCTGCCAGTGGTCTTATTTAGGTATCAGCTGGTCACATCATGCCACTCCTACCCCATTCCACCAGGGAATCTGGGCATAGGTGCTACTGCCTTAGACCATGGGAGGGAGGGAGCAGGATGTTCTCTGCTGGGCCTGATGCTGGCATGCTTGGCATCCCACTGACAGTGACAGCTGCGGCTTTGCACCTGTCACACAGAATCAGAACACAGTTCTCTCCAGCTGCAGGCTGCAGTTGCAGCACCGCCACCCCACCTTCGCACAACGCTGACATTGCAGCATGGTGACAGTGAGGGTGGCAGAACTCCCTTCTGACTGTGGCAGCATGTATTTATGCTGCCACTGCCACAGCAGCGTCCTAACAACTATCACAGATGTTCTCCCTAGGCAGCTGCCTTGTCAACCTAGTGGACCTGCCAACCCCACAGCGTCATCCACGTGACACCTCCTTTGCCACATTTGCACCATCAACATAGTGCCCTGTCATAGAGCACTATGCTGTTGCTGCTAATGGAGCACTACTATCACTGCTTGGGATCCCCTGTGTGTGGAGCACATTACAGACATTTAAATACGCTCTCTCTCACATCAAAAGTACTCCTTTCCGCAATGTTTTCTTTGGCATTAGAGTTCCCAGCACTGAGGACTTTAACGCACGATTGCACAAGCTGGCGGTAAGGGAGCACACACTGTCAATGTCTACTCTCCACCCCATTAACACCCACCCTCCTCCTCCTTTTCCTTTTCCTGCAGCATTAAGGGCTTAAGGGTGCCGATAACATGTGTTAACGGCACACTTGCTCCCTTACCGCCCTTTAGTAAACATACCCCAAAGAGTTCAAGTTTGGTTTCATCTGTCCACTGAACATTTTTCCAGAAGGATTGTGGTTTTTCAAGGTGGGTTCGGGAAAAGATCTGGTGTGTCTTTATATGTTTGTCTATGAGCAGTGGGGGTTTTAGCATCTACTGTTACTGTGCAAAGTTAGCACATGCATGTGAAGTGTGCGTCTTATCATGAGCCTCCTCCTGGCACATGATGTCAGTTGTTTACTTGCAGGGATGACTGGAAATTTTCTGTTAGTTCATTTAATATTCTTCATAAGGCCTAGTTTAGAGGCTTCAATTCACAATCCCTTGACCTTACTTTTTTATTTTATACTAACTTAGCACTTAGTGCCCTCCAAATTTTATCATAACAAAATGACTCCTAATGCTCTTAACTTTAGTGAGAAAATACTTGGCAAACCTATCTGCCATGGAGGAGCTAGAAGGTAGCTTGTCTGGGGTGAGATGAAAACAGTATGAAAAGATTGAGAAGAGGGTTCTAGATTAATGCTATTGTCGATAAATTGAGTGTAATAAACCCTCTTTGTTTCCTTAACCTCTGTCCTATAAAATTGTTGGAATTCTGCACGTAAGGCCTGTACTGCAGGAGTTTTATTCTTAAAGCCAAACTCTTTCGGCTTTTCTAACCTATTGCTTCAGGAGGCAAAGTCATTCCTAAAACTACAGATGGTCAAGTTTGTCAGGACAACAAACAAATTGCATAGGAGCAAAAGGGAATGTGTCAAATAAATCCTGGATTTTGAATGGAGATTAGGAAAAGGTTATCTCACAGCTTGATTGGAGAGTCAAAGTGTACAATGAAGTCTCCCAGAATCAGAAGATTGGAGAAACGCAATGCTATGTCTGATGTAGTGGTACAAAAAAACATCCCAGGATGTAGTGTCTAAACTAAGGGGGGAAATAGAGTAATTGAAGATGGATTGGCATGACTAAGAAATTCCGGATAGGCTAGAAGCCAGTTCCTGTGCTTTAACAGTGGGTGCAAATCAGAAAATAATTGCAGTCCAATCCTGAAAAGAAATAGCAGCCTGACTAAAGACATTAAGCCAAATATGTTTTCTCTCTTGGCTTAAGCCAAATCTCTGTGAGACCGAGGATAGACAAGCAATGGTCCATGATGAGATCCTGGTCTAGCATAGTATTAGAGCAAAGGGACTGAGTATTTAATAAAGCCAAATTTATTTCTTGCATAGAGTTGTCACTGGGCACTGTGCTGGGTTTAAGTCCAGCATCTATGGAAGAGCAGAACAAAAGACATTATATCTGGGTTAATGAGGTTTTGAAGACATCATGTGTATGGACAACCACAAAATACTGGGACTGAATAAGCAGACATCTCCTGGGAGATGGCAGCTGCTGTTGATGTACTAGAGCTTGATAAAAATAAGAATAAACTCAGAAAGAAGATGACTAAAAACTCCCAGAGTGACTCCCAGGAGTCACCCCAGGAGCTCACTCAAGGAATACAACCTGCTCCTTGGGCTTGCTCCTTTGGTACATGCCCACAATACCACCATAGCATAAATGCTGAAAGTCAATATAATAAATAGTAACAGCATCCAACATCACCTCCAGATCGGGGGGGGGGGGGGAGAGTGGGGTTGATGGGCAGAGTCACAGCCTAAAACTGGTTGGCAGGCAAGCAGCAATGTAGGTAAACATTAGGATTTTGTAAAATAGAAGCATAGTAACATAGTAACATAGTAGATGATGGCAGATAAAGACCAGCATGGTCCATCTAGTCTGCCCAGCAAGATGGCAAGAGTGGGTGCAGGCCACCCCTCTCCATGTCTTTGTTTAGGGATGAACTTACCACTCCATGTAGGACACCCCTATTTGTTGAGACGATAGATAGTTCAGAAGTTATATGTTTCAGTTTATTTTGTTTTCATCCTGTTGCTGTAAAGGGATCCACTATGTTTGTCCTATGCCATTTTGAATTCCGTCACCATGTTTTCCCCCACCACTTCCATCGGGAGGGCATTCCAAGCATCCACCACCCTTTCAGTGAGAAAGTATTTCTTGACAATGCCTTTCAATTTACCACCTTGCAGCTTCATGTTATGCCTTCTAGTTTTACAGCTTCCCCGTCTTTGGAAGAGGTTTGTTTGTTCATCATTTCTCTTTAAGTATTTAAAGGTCTGAATCATATCTCCCCTGTCCCTCCTCTCCTCCAAAGTGTACATATTTAGGTCTTCAAGTCTCTTTTCATAAGGCTTCTGACGTAGGCTCCAAATCATTTTGGTTGCCTTCCTCTGAAGAGTTTCCAGTCTTTTTACATCTTTTGCAAGATATGGTCTCCAAAACTGAACACAGTATTCCAATTGAGGCCTCACCAGTGACTTTTACAGTGGCATAAGTACCTCTTCCTTTCTTCTGGTAATCCCTCTTTGTATGCAGCCCAACATCCTCCTGGCTTTTGCCACCGCCTTGTCGTACTGTTTTGCCACCTTGAGATCATCAGAGATAATCACACCAAGGTCTTTCTCCAGAACCATGCACGCCAACCTCTCGCCCCCTATCGCATACATTTCCCTTGGATCTCTGCTACCCAGTGCATGACACTGCACTTTTTTGCATTAAATCATAGTTGCCAAGCATTAGACCATTCTTCCAGCTTTTGTAGATCTTTCCTCATGTTAACCACTCCCTCGGGGGAGTCCAATCTGTTGCAAATTTTTGTGTCATCTGTAAAAAGACAGACCTTTACATTCAGTCCTTCAGCAATATCACTCACAAATACATTGAACAGTGCTGGGCCCAGGACCGAACCCTGGGGCATCCTGCTAACCACCTTCCTTTCATCCAAGTGAGCTCCATGTACCATCACCTTCTGTTGTCTGTCAGTCAATCAATTTCTAATCCAGTTTACTATCTTGGGACCCATCCCCAAGCTACTGAGTTTATTGATAAGCCTCCTATGAGGAACAATATCAAAGGCTTTGCTGAAATCCAGGTAGATGACATCCATTGCATGCTCCTGATCTAGTTCCTTGGTCACTCAGTCAAAGAACTCAATCAGATTTGTTTGGCAAGACCGTCCTTCGGTAAAACCATGTTGCCTCGGATCTTGCAACCTGTTGGTTTTGAGAAAGTTTACTATTCACTCTTTCAGGAGCACCTCCATTAATTTTCCCGCCACTGAGGTAAGGCTCACGGGCCTGTAGTTTGACACTTCTTCCCTGTCACCACTTTTGTGTAGAGGTATGACATCAGCCATTCTCCAGTCCTGAGGAACCTCTCCTGTTTCCAAGGATCTATTGAAGACATCCTTTAACGGTCCTGCAAGAACCTCTCTGAGCTCTTTCAGTATCCTGGGATGTATCCCATCCGGTTCCATGGCTTTGTCCACTTTCAGTTTAGCAAGTTTTTCTAACACCTCATCTTCTGTGAATGGTGTGGTATCTACTTCATTCCCATTTTTATATTTGGGAGTCACAGTTAGTCCATCTCCAGGATTTTCTTTAGTAAAAACAGAGCAGAAGTATTTGTTTAGCAAGTTCGCTTTTTCAATGTCACTTTCCACGAGTCCTTTCCCAGCACTTCTGAGTCCTGCAATTCCAACTCTGATCTTCTTCCTTTCCCGAATATACCTGAAGAAAGTTTTGTCGCCACCCTTAACATCTTTAGCTATCTTTTCCTCTGCCTTTGATTTTGCTTTCCTTATTTCACTTTTTGACTTTGATCCTGTATTCATTTCTGTGTTCTTCTGTTTGCAAGCTTTTGAATTTTGCGAAAGCTGTGTTTTTTGCCTTTATTTGAGCAGCCACTTCTTTGGAAAACAAAATAGGTTTCCTTCTTCTCTTGTTTTTATTTCCTTTTCTTACATATTTATCTGTTGCCCCTTTTATTGCCTCCTTTAGTTTAACCCATTGCAATTCCACTTCCCTTATCTCCTTCCACCCTGTCATCTCCTCCTTTAGGTACTTGGCCAAGCAAAGCTGGAAATGCAATGCAATGTGTGCCTTTGAGTCAGTCCTGACTGCTGGTGACCCAGAAGCTCCTGGGGTTTTTGGCAGTATCACCAGAAGTAGATTGCCAGGCCTTTCTTCTGAGGCAATGGAGGGTTAAGTGACTTGCCCAAGGCCACAAGGAATGCTAGTGGGAATTGAACCCTGGTTGCTTGGTTACCAAGCCACTGTTCTAACCACTAGACTATTCCTCCACTGGAAATAAGAAAGTAAAAACACAATGCTGCAGGTCAATACAATAAATATTGGTGGCATCTAATGTCACTTCTGGGTCAGAGAGAGACATGTTGGGCAAGCAGTGATGGAGTCAACTGGTAGCATTCTCTGGTCAGAAAGGGATATGTTGATGGGTTGTAGAGTCACAGACCAGAACTGAGTGGCAGGCACACAGCAACAGAGACAGTCAGTAGCATTCTGTAATACACATAAGTAGAACAGCACAGTTTGAGATAGGAAAGTGCTGCCCTTCTGCTGATGCAATGAATCTTCCTACTAAGGTTAATGCTTCTTTGCTTCTCTCATTTCTTGGGTTTTTTACTGAACTCTTCGTGCTGCTTTGCTTTCTCATGGTGGCTTGGAGAATTCATGTCATCGTTAATATACTTTACCTCTACTTCAGTGCCGGGGGGTCTTCCTACCACTCATGAAAATAATAAAAGGCCATGTAGAACCTATTTTTAGTCTAATTTATAAAAAACACATAGTGCCTATCTGACTTTGTAAGATACTCGTAGCAGAACTATTGACTAGATTGAAGCCATGGACATTTGCGTCTGCTCAGCTGTTAGCACATAAAGTACAAGGGTGTATGTGTATTTTTTAAAATAAATGTATAAATTGTGATTGCCCAACTCCTCTAATTGTGCTCCTCTTATTTTTACACAGAAGGTAATTTTGTAAGAGGCCTTATATGTACATATATTGGCATATATGTCTAAAATATCCTTTATATTACTTCCTTCTTGAATACTTGGGGTGTTGTTGCTTTGGTGATAGATGCCTGCCAGCAAATTTTAAGCAAGTTTGATTAAAAATGTAAAATTGCTGGCCCCATTGACTTTAATGTACCCAAACAATATGAATGATCCAAATGATTCCGAATTTGACAAGGATCAAAACAGGTGACTGAACCAAACACAAATTGAACTGAAATTTCTTTCCCAAGAACATCTCTAATAGACATGCATATGAACTAGCAGGGGAGATGGAACCTTCTTCAGAAAAGCAAACTTTGCACCCCAGGGAGGCAAATTCGATTGCATAGAAATTAACAAATCATAATCTATGGTGGTAATTTAGAAGTCTTATTCATGATTTGGACATCCAAAAATGTGCAAACGGAAATCCAAATCTTGAAGAAGGCCCTGGAGCTATTTTACAAATGGTGTCCGAAGACGTCTCTGCTGTGGGGATGTCCAAGTAGGAAGGGGCGTGTTGGAGGCATGTCTAGGGAGGGGCGACAAACATAGATGTCACTGATTGATTTCAGAATCCTCAGGGATATCTGTGACTGCGTCCAAGTTTAGACATGCTCCAGCTATGAACAGACATCAGGAAAGGGCTTGTTTAAGCTCTGAAACATTCGATGGGTGTACAGAAGATGGTACTCTACTATCTTCAGTACTCTTCACAAAAACAATAATATTTTTTGTGTAATTGGGAAACATGTTTAGGGTTGGAACCACGGCTGAACATCTCTTAAATGTCCCTGGTCTTGGATACTGTTCCATATATGTCTATGCTGATGGCCGTGCAGATGTCCATATCAGGCACATCCATGTTTCTGAAATCGTGCCCAAAGTTAGACACACCCGCCTTTTTTGCAGATGTTGTGGCTTAAACGTCCGAGATTGCACTTGGACATCATTTGTAAAATGTGTGTGTTTGGACATCATTTGTAAAATGTGTGGGGGGAGATATTCAAAGGTATTTACATGGTTTGCAGACTTGCATATTGTGTAAATGCCACCCTGCCACGGTTAGTGCAACTGAATATCCGTGGGTGCCAGCACTACACACCCGATGCTAAACAGTTAGCATTGCGGCATGCCAGGGGCATTCTGAAGTGGCACCCTTTGCTAACTAGCTGCTGCTCGGTTAGTGATACGCAGCAAAAGTTAGGCGCAGAAAACCCTGGCATAGCTTTCACTTCAGAAGTGAATTGGGCCGTGGCTGAATATTGCCTCTGTCTGATTAGCTTTGTGGCAATCTGGGCAGCCCAGATATTCATTGTGGAGCCTGGATATGGCCCTGGTATTGAATATACAGGTTTTAAGTTCAGTGTTGGCGGCTAGCTGCTTTAGCAGCACTAATCACTAGTGCTGAATATCGGCCCTGTGCCTCTATAAGCACTACTCCGAGCTTCACATCTGAAAAAAGAAGTTAGCCCGATGATGCACATGATAAGAGTGTCAAAGCTCTCCAGCACAGGAGAAGATGGGTGCCAACAGAATGTCGATGGTTGGACACAAGTCACCAGGGCCTGCAAAATAACCAATCCAACTTCTCCAGCCCTTGAATTGAGGAACCATTATTCAGCCCTGGAAGTGGAGGAGGTGAAAGCATCCCTGGAAAGGGAAGAACCAGAGTTTTAGTACCCCAAAGTTGCAGAATCAGTGACAAGAAGGAAACGAAGGGTAGTGGTGGTTGGAGACTCTCTTCTGAGGGGTACTGAGGCATCCATCTGCCGACCAGACTTGATGTCCAGAGAGGTATGCTGCCTGCCTGGTGCCAAAATCCAAGATGTTACGGAGAGTTTGCCGAGACTCATCAAGCCCACTGACTATTACCCAATGTTGCTAATCCATGTTGGAACAAATGATACTGCCAGGTATACCTCGGAACGTATCAAAAGTGACTTCATGGCTCTGGGACAGAGGGTGAAGCAGTTAGGTGCACAGGTGGTGTTCTCTTCAATCCTCCCTGTTGAGGGTAAAGGCCAAGGTAGAGAGGCTCGCATCCTGGAGATGAATGCATGGCTGCGTGGATGGTGTCATCGAGAGCGTTTTGGTTTCCTAGACCATGGGATGCTGTTCCAAGGGTTGCAGAGCAGAGATGGCATCCATCTGTCCAAGAAAGGTCAACGCATCTTCGGTAGTAGACTGGCTAATCTACTGAAGAGGGCTTTAAACTAGATTCGTTGGGGATGGGTGAAGAAAACCCCCAGGTAAGTGAAAGCCCCCAGGTAGGTGATACATTAAATACCTTTATGGAAAGGGGTAACATATGGAAAGCAGTGTGTATTAATGCCCGTAGCATGGGAAATAAGATCCCTGAAGATGAAGCTTTGGTGGGAGTGGCTGACTTGGATTTAGTGGCAGTTACAGAAACATGGTTCACAGAAAACCACGACTGGGATGTAACTATACCTGGCTATACTTTATTCAGAAAGGACAGGGTAGGAAGAAGGGGAGGAGGAGTGGCACTATATGTAAAAACTACTATTAAAGCTTTGGAATTACGAAGCTTAAAAGGGAGAGGGGAGGCATTGTGGGTTAAACTAGAAAGAGGGCAAGAGAAATCTATTTGCATTGGTGTGATATACAGACCTCCTTCACAAGAGGAAGAGGTGGACAGAGAGTTAATTGAAGACATACGCAGCATTGCTAGGAAAGGGGAAGTGCTACTGATAGGAGATTTCAATATGCCAGATGTTGATTGGCACATTCCTGCTGCAGTATCATCTAGAAGTAAGGAGATCCTGGATTCTCTACAGGGAGAACTATTCAGGCAATTGGTAACAGACCCCACACGTGAAGGGGCCATACTGGACTTGGTGCTTACCAATTGGTGAAAGTGTTTCTGATGTTGTAGTGGGAGATCATTTTGCATCCACAGATCACCAGATGGTGTGGTTCAGTATTAGGACTAGGGCTGTTAGAATCCATTCCAAGGTGAGGATCTTAGACTTTAGGAAGACTAACTTTGCGAAGATGGGCCAATACCTCAGGGAGTCGTTAGTGGGATGGGAACAGCTGGGGGATGTAGAAAAACAGTGGGCAAAACTGAAAGGGGATATTTTAAGAGCAACCAACCTTTTTGTTAAAATGGTAAATAAAGGCAAAAGGAAAAGGAGACCTCTATGGTTTTCGAAGGAAGTAGCTGAAAAAGTGAAGAAAAAGAGGGAGGCCTTCATGAAATACAAGAGATCACAGAGAGAGGAAGACAGGCATCTGTATTTGGAAAAACTTAGAAAAGCTAGCAAAGTAGTCAAGAAGGCAAAGATTCAAAAGGAGGAGGAAATAGCCAATGCAATAAAATGGGGGGATAAGACATTTTTCAGATAAATTAGTGAGAAGAGGAAGGGCAAAAGTGGTATTGTCAGACTCAAGGGTGCAGGGGGGGAATATGTAGAAGCTGATAAGGATAAAGCGGAATTGCTTAACAAATATTTTTGTTCTGTGTTCACAGATGAAGAACCAGGAGCAGGACCTCAGAAAACACCCACAAATAAGAACCGAAGTGAGGGACTTCTTGAACAATTTTCAGAAGACTGTGTTTGTGAGAAACTAGCTCAACTTAAAGTAGACAAAGCGATGGGACTGGATGGGATACACCCTAGAATACTGAGGGAACTTGGGGACGTTCTAGCAACTCCACTGACTGACCTTTTCAATGCCTCGTTGGAGTCGGGAGTGGTGCCAAAGGACTGGAGAGAGGCTCATGTGGTGCCTTTACACAAAAGCGGAAATAAGGATGTGGTTGAAAACTACAGTCCGGTTAGTTTAATTTTGGTGGTGAGTAAATTATTGGAAATGCTGCTGAAAGAGAAAATAGTGAGGTTTCTGGAGTCCAGCATATTACAGGATCCGAGGCAGCATGGATTCACCAGAGGCAGGTCTTGTCAGACAAATCTGATTGATTTCTTTGACTGGGTGACCAGGGAGTTGGACCGAGGGAGAGCTCTAGATGTAGTGTATTTAGATTTCAGTAAAGCCTTTGACACTGTTCCTCACAGGCGACTTATAAACAAACTGAGCACCCTAGGGATGGACCCTAAAGTTACTGCTTGGGTTAGAAATTGGTTGGGTGGGAGGCGACAAAGAGTACAAGTAAATGGAGCTCACTCTGAGGAGAAGGATGTTACCAGTGGTGTGCCCCAGGGATATGTCCTTGGTCCGATTCTTTTTAACATCTTTGTTAGTGATATAGCGGAAGGGCTGTCGGGTAAGGTTTGCCTCTTTGCAGATGATACCAAAATCTGCAATAGAGTAGACACCCAGGAAGGTGTAGATAACATGAGGAGGGATCTAGCTAAGCTTGAAGAATGGTCTAGAATTTGGCAGCTGGGATTTAATGTTAAAAAATGTAAGGTCATGCATTTGGGCTGCAGCAATCCAAGGGAGCAATACAGTATAGGAGGTGAAGTACTTTTGTCCACTAAAGAAGAGCGGGACCTAGGCGTGGTTGTGTCTTATGATCTTAAAGTAGCTAAACAGGTAGAAAAGGCGATGGCAAAAGCTAGAAGGATGCTTGGGTGCATACGGAGAGGAATGGCTAGCAGAAAAAAGGAGGTGATAATGCCTCTGTATAAGTCTTTGGTGCGACCTCATTTGGAGTATGGTGTGCAATTCTGGAGACCGCACTTTCAAAAGGATGTGAACAGGATGGAGTCGGTGCAGAGGGTGGCTACTAAAATGATTAGTGGGCTTAATTATAAAGCATATGAGGACAGACCTAAGGATCTTAATATGTACACCTTAGAGGAAAGGTGGGATAGAGGTGATATGATTGAGATGTTTAAATACCTCCGTGGCATAAATGTTCAGGGAGAGAGCCTCTTTCAATTGAAAGCAAGTTCTGCTATGAGGGGACATGGGATGAGGGTGAAGGGAGATAGATTCAGGAGTGATATGCGGAAATATTTCTTTACAGAAAGTGTAGTGGATCCATGGAATAGTCTCCCAGTGGAGGTGGTAGAGATGAGGACAGTAACTGAATTCAAAAAAGCATGGGACCAACACAGAGGATCTCTAAAGATAAAAAGTGGACTGTTGTAGTTGTTGTTATGGAAGGACAGACTAGATAGGCCATGTGGTCTTTTTCTGTCATCATGTTTCTATGTTTCTATGTTTCAAAGTATACATACATTACTGTTGCAAAATATGGAATATATGTATACTTGGAAGGACTTCCCCAAACACACCCAGAACACTTCTCCTTTACCTGTAAGCAAAACTCTTTGGGGTATGTCTACAAAGCTGGGCTAATGGTTAACCTGGGCTATCTGCACTAGGTCCTATTGAATAACATGGGATCTAGTTGCAGACAGTCTGGGTTAACCATTAGCCCAGCTTAGTAGACATACCCCTCTGGGTTGACTAGTACTCATGTAAGGAGTGACCTTTATAAAATCACCATTTGGCATATTTTACCATTATAGGTATATCTTTCTTTTTTATAGTGGTAACCAGCATCTAAAGTTCATCAGGACAACATTTAGATACTGCAGTAAGTGTTCTGTTTTTTAAATATCTGTCACGGCATTTAAATAAGATATGCATGTTCGGCATTGCTAGTCAGACAGAGGCATATTTCAAATGGGACGTCCAGCTGGGACGTCAAAGCCAGAACATCTGAAAAGAAAGACAGGCATATGCAAGTTCAGGCACAATTCCAGAAACTAAAGCCTATAATTCTATATTGTTATACATTGTTCTATGTAAACCGCCACTGATTGCTGGAAGGGGCGGTATATAAAACAATTCAAATAAATAAATAAATGTGGGTGTGCCCGATATGCACATGTATGAAATGTCTATATAGATAGTCCCAAGAGAGCATGTCTGAGCCAAGGCATCTAATAGCATAATAGTTAAAGCAGTGGCTTAAGCATTGGGTAGCCAGGGTTCAAATCCCTCTGAGGAGCTTTGTAGTATAAAGTTAGTTGCTTACTTTTACACTCTGAATGTTTTAAGGTGATGCCTGTTCGTTCCTGGAGCAGGAATAAACATGCACATGCTTGCCGCTTTGGCTCCGCTGCCTCAGGGATCAAATGGGGACATGTAAGTCCATTGCCCCTCCACCACAGCCCCATGCTTACTTAAATGTCCCTGTACTGGAGACATTTGTGAATGGCATTTATGGAATGGTACAGAGACGTGTCTGTAATTTCAATTTCTACGTGCATGTCTACAAACTACATCTAAAGCTTTTAGAATGGCCCCATAATGTTTGAGGCAGAATATATGTACAGAGCAAATCAGCCTTTATGCTGTCCTAAAGTTATCTGGAGAGTGGACTGAATATTGCTGCTATATGGGTAATTCTGGGAAAACCTACTCTCTGCCCTGGCACGAGACAGATAGTGGTTGCAGGGTCTATTCACAGAGTGCCACTGAAAATCCATGGAAAATGATATCTAAAGCAAGAATCCAAAACACTGCTGCCATTATCCAGACATTTGCTTTTGAATATCAGACCATATAATATTGTCTCCTTGGTGTGTGTCTTTGAGGGTAATGGATTATACAGGAGCTTCAAGTATTTAGGATTACTACAGAAGTACTAGAAGTGGACACTTACCCAACCAAGCAATTCTATTGTTCTGCTTGCTCATTTTCTAAAGATTTATGATAGATATTTTCACTTGGCAAGTATGAAAACATGGCGCAAGCGCTGGCTTCATGTTTTTTCTTCCAGGTTATAATGCAATGAAACATAAACATTTTGGATAAGGGCACTGATTTTCTTTAGCCACTGGAAAAACTAAGTAAATCTCACTGCTGATATTATCATACAGTTTGTAATACATAAATGCAATATTTAAAAAACTACCCCTGACATTAGATTAAATGTCAGTACCGGTGAGATCTGCCATGTTCAGCAACAATCATTTGACCGGATATCACCAGCTACAGCTTTTCTTTAATAAGAGGCTTATTATCACAGATGAATTCTTAAAGAAATATACACATAAGTAAAACCCATTCTGAAAACATTCACAAAAACAGTCAAACTCTCTTTATATGGGCCACTAATGGCTGTATAACTTGTCAGACGGCTGCCTAGGGTGAGAACTTACACAATCTTGACGATGCATATATTCATATGATTCTTGCAAGGTATTGTGGGTATTGTAGTTCATTCACTCCCAAACACAGCTGATGACAATAATTTGAGTTGTGAAACCAAGTGGTAAGATCAATAAAATACTTCTTTTATTGATGGGGTTTAATTTACCCAGCACATGTATGCTTGATAGCACTATAAATGAGGTTACTTGCTTGCAGTGTTTAAAATGGATAACAAAAAGTCACAAAGTAAACCAGAAAACAACCTTCAGCTTGTCAGGCAATTAGCTAATGTGTTCTTAGCAAATAATTACCAAATACAAAGGCACAAAGAAAAGAATAAACTTTGCTGGTTAGGTTAACTTCTGCTTATTTTCCACACAGATCTCAGCAGTGATTCTCCCTTGCTCACACACACAATCAGGTGCAGCTTTAATTACTATCAATTGACCAGCTGTAAGCCTTTAGCTGGCTGGCTGCTACTGTGTGAACCCAAATCCTGCTTTAAGAGCTGTTTGCAGTGGAAATAAAGAACAAAGTTAGGTTTCTTTGTGATGGCTGATGTGTTTGCTCATAGAAAACTAGCAATAGCATTTAGATAAAGAACAGTCCATGTAAATAGTTTCATCTGCTGTATTTCCCCCTGCATCAACAATCATAGGGTCAATATCATACATTGGCACAGATGAGTCTTTCATTAAGGCACTATCATGAGAATGCTTATTCCCTTGCTGCCATTCTCTATTATAGATAGGGTCTGGATCAGTGTTCATACCTGAGCCTCTCCTGCTATCATTATTCCTCTCTGTATAGCCTGGCCAATATGTAATCCAATTCTGATGTCCAGCCTTCCAATCTTGATCCCTGGACACTGGATATTCTCTCACATACCTTCTGGCCTTGGTCTGAAAGTCCCTTCCACATGCAGTCTTCTCTCTTCCAGGTAGCCACTGGTGATTCCTATCTCTGCCACTCCATTCCTCTGGCTGAATCCAGTCCAATGGACTCTGCTGGCTTTTGGAATACCTCCCAGTATGAGTACTGCCTTGGAATCTCCCAGACCTTCCAATGGCCTTTCTTCTCTTCCTTCCAGAGAGTTTCCTTCTCTCTCTATCTGCGTGGCTTTTGCTGAAGCTGTTCTTCCAACTGTTGCTGAAACTGTTATCTGAAGAATAAGCTCTATTCTTATTCTGTCCTAATGTGTGCTGCTCCCTAACACAGCGCAGCTGTGTTGAATCAGGCCTGCCCTTTGAGATGAGTGCTTAGGGATTACCTCATAGCTCTCTTGATTGCACACACATTCTCTCACTTCAGCCCCCCTCATGGCTGCTGGAAACCTGGTGCATTCTGGGACTGGTAGTCTTTTATGTGAAAACTCTGTTTTCTTGCTTCTACCAGAACTGACAGGTTGCTTGTTTAGAGTCACATCATCTTTTCTATAGCTCCTACCTGAGCTATGATAAGCTTCCTTATCACAAACTTCAGCTATTAAGATCTCCAATTCTATATCACATTTCGTTAAATATGATGTTCCACCTTGACACAGTCGCTATATCAATGCATAAATGTGGTTCCTTTTTAATACCATCAGGATTTGTTTCACTTTCAAGTATTCAAAGTGGCTGCAAGTAGGTCAGATCAATTTATGCTTTTAAGCAGTTCATTGCACTTTCTCATTACCTTCAACCTTCCCATTGAACAAGAGAGCAGTTTTCAGTAATGAATTCAATGCCATATCAGAGAAACTAAAGCCAAGAGCCAAATGAATCAGTTGTAATGTTAATATGCAAATCTTCCTAGTATCAATAAAAATAGCTAAATAATTACTATCACATACAAAATAATTAAACAATAAAGTGGTTGGTAAAAAAATATGATTACATGATTTGGTAATTTATTTCTCATTAAATTTCAATATCATAGCTAATAGATAATCACATAAAAATACATTTAATTAGTTCATGAATTAAGAACCCATGTCATAAACAGCAACGATGAAAACAGTATAACTGAGGTAGCCCATATTCATGCAGAACTTAGTGCTACTGTATATCGGTAGATTTACTGAAATGCAGTGTTATCTACTGAAATATCCAGATTGTCCATCTTGCTCTAATGTTTACTGCAACATAAATTGATGAATCTTGAGATATTAATTTTCAGTTGGACGCTGGATCCCAGTAATGTGTCAGGATGTTTCTCCACTCTTAGCTGCTTTTACAATTGTGGATTATATAATTCCTTTAGGCCCCTTTTTAGTAAAGTCTACTATAGTTTGAGGGTTAAGGTGCATTAAGTCCAAAGTTTAAGGCACGTTGAGTACAAAGCCTCTGTGATAGTTGTTGGGGGGGGGGGGGGGGATTTGCCAGCATTTTTGGGAGGGCTGACATGAAGTTAATGCAGAGTAAAGTTTGCTACCATGTGTTTCCTGTGCAGCAGATAACCCAAAATGTAATTACCTACACCTCCTCATTCAACTTCCAGCTTTGCTCTACTGTCCCCACTCATCAGCATGGTCACTGCCTTGACCTTGTTTTCTTCTCTAATTGTTTACCCTCTAATTTCCTTACCTCAGTTCTTCCCATATCTGACCATCGCCTGTTAAGCTTCACTATTCATCATTCCCCGCCTCAATCTCGCCAAGTCTTCAACCTTTTTAGGAATCTTCATGCTGTTGATCCTTCGACTCTGTCCACTATTGTCTCTTCATCTCTTTCCTTCACCTTGTCTTCCAAGTCTATTGATGAGGCTATAGTTTCCTAAAATACTGCTCTTTCCTCTGTTCTGAATACTCTTGCTCTGCCCATGTCACGTCCTGTGAGGACCACTATACCACAGCCCTGGCTGTCTTCAACTACCTGCTATCTTTGCTCCTGTGCCCGCTCATCTGAATGCATTTGGCTCAAATCCTGCTCCTTTTCTGACTTTCTTCACTTCAAATTCATGCTTGCTTCCTCCTAGTCAGCCATAGCACCTGCCAAGCAAAACTACTATATCCATATGACTAACTCTCTTGCCTCTGACTCCCATCGCCTCTTCTCAACTCTTAACTCTCTCTTCAAGACTCCTCCGCCTCTGACCCCACCTTATCTTTCTGTCCAAACTCTAACCAACTATTTCCATGCAAAGTCCACAAGATTACACTCCAATTCCCTAGAAGATCAACTTCATCCTTTCTTTCCCCTCTTCAATACCAATTTTTCCCATCAATCTCTACTACCCTTTCATCCTTTTCTAAGATCTCCGAAGAGGAAACCTCTTACCTTTTTTCCTCCTCTAAACTTACTACATATTCCTCTGATCCTATCCGCACCTGTCTCCTTAACTCCATTTCTTCCTTTGTCATCCCTCTTTCATACTCTCAACCTATCGCTGTCTACTGCAATTGTCCCTGCAGCTTTAAAGCATGCTGTGGTCACCCCTCTCCTCAAGAAACCTTCACTTGACCCTACTTGTCCTACTATTGTCCCATCTCCGTTCTCTGTTCTTCCTTTCATTTCCAAACTTCTTGAACATGCAGTTCTCCGCTGTGGCCTTGAATTTCTCTCCTCTTAAGCCCTACTAGATCCACTTCAATCTGGCTTTCATCCCATACATTCTACTGAGACAGCTCTTGCCAAAGTCTCCAGTGACTTGTTCCTGGCTAAATCCAAGGATCTTTACTCAGTCCTCATCCTTGATTTTTCTGCTGCTTTTGACACTATTGACTGCCACCTTCTCCTCAACACTTTGTACTCACTTGGTTTTAGGGGCTCTGTGCTGTCCTGGTTCTCTTCTTATATCTCCCATTGCTCTTACAGTGTTTGTTCTGTTAGTTTCTCCTCTCCTGCTATCCCAATCTCAATTGGTGTAACCCAAGGGTCTGTTCTGGGCCCTCTTCTTTTCTCTCTCTATACCCAATCCCTTGGTGCTCTCATCTCCTCCCATGGTTTTCAATATAATTTTTATGCTGATGACTCTCAGATCTATCTAAACTAACACAAAACTAACATGCAGACTGCTACAAATCAACACCACTCAGAATCAGAAACCAGACATCAGGCAGAAGCGCTCCCGTTACCCAATCAAATGTTCTCTCATTAATGTCTGCTCAATCCGCAACAAGACTCAAACAATAGCAGACTACATGCAACTCACCAACACCGACCTTATGTGCATCACAGAAAGCTGGATCTCGAAGCCCAGACTTCAGTCCAACTGAGAATCTGTGGCTTGCTTGAAAACTGTTATACACCAACACAACCCATCTAACTTGAGGGAGTTGGAGCAGTTTTGCCTTAAAGAATGGGTGAAAATCCTAGTGGCTAGATGTGCTAAGCTAATAGAGACATACCCCAAGAGACTTGCAACTGTACTTGCACAAAAGGTGGCTCTACAACATATTGACTTTGGGCGGTGAGTACATATGCAAACTCCTGCTTTCTTTTTTTTTGTCTTAATTATTGTTTGTGTCACAATAAAGGATATTTTGCACCTTCTAAGTCATAAGCATGTTGTGTATATCACATGGGGCTAACTCCCAAAACTCCATTTTAATTCCAGGTTGTAATGCGACAAAACAAGACAAACACAGTGGGAATGAATACTTTTGCAATGCACTGTATGAATTTTTGGACTTCCAGAAAGGGAAGAGGGCTTTAACCCAATCAGATTTGTCAAAAGGCTTTTGCCTAATCTTCTTGGGATCACTTTTAAAATGTTCTTTGAAATAGAGAGAAAAAAATCCATACCAAAACTTATAATCAAATATTTCAAGGACCTCATATAATTTGAGCAAAACAGGCTGAAAAGCCTTCTAGTATGACAGCCGAATAAAGGCTATTACTAGCTCTACTCAATATCATCATAGGTCCAAAGTGTGTATAAAATATAACTCACAAGAATCTCAACTATACCCCTATCACAATCTAATCATGATGGACAACATTACAAAACTGGAGATTAGAGTATGGTAAGATATATATACCATAAGTGGTAAACAAGAGAGTGAAGGGCATCAGAATCCAAAAGCAGCCTTGAAGAGGTGGGTTTTTAGCCTAGATTTAAACAGGGCTAGAGAAGGAGCCAGATGTACTGACTCAAGTAGTTTTTTCCAGGCATATGTTGCAGAAAAATGGAATGAATGAAGTCTGGAGTTGTCAGTGGCAGAGAAGGACACAAATAAAAGGGATCTCCTGAGGAGGGGTACAGGGTGAGATAGGAGAAGAAAAGTAGCAAGGAGCCGCAGAGTGAGTGCACTTATAGGTCAGTAAAGTTTGAAATGGATGCAGAAATGGATAGGGATCCTGTGAAGTGGCTTGAGAAGAGGGATTATACGAGTGAGCATAGCAACACTGGCCAAAGCTAAGCCATGCAATTGAGTTTTAAACAGATTGAAGGGGAGAAAGATGATTCAGAGGGAGACCAGCGAGGAGCAGGTTGCAATAGTCAAGACAGGAGATGACTAAAGAGTGGACAAGGGTCTTAGTAGTGTGTGTAGAAAGGAAGGGATGAATTTTGCTGATGTCAAAGAGAAAGAAGACACAGGTTTTAGCTATCTGTTGGATATGTACAGAGAATAGAACCAAAGATGACTTCAAGTTTGTGAGCTGAAGAAACAAGGGGTATAGCATCCACAGAAAAAGAGAAGGGAGGAAGGGGGAGCATGAGGTTTGTATTCATTATGCTCTACCTATGCAATGGGTTTGCTAATACTGTATGTTCTGTTTTTGAGATGTATTTGTTCCCAGGTTGCATCCCTTGAATTTACATTCTTATGGTTAATCAAAATTAAACAATTTGTTCATTCAGTGTGAAAGGTCTTAACAACCCAATCAAGAAAAATAAAATTATGTTGTATTTAAAGTGATCGGCCCTAAATGTCAACTTCCTCCAGGAAACATATTTGCATCATAAGAAATTGCTTAAGCTGTCTAATGAAAGCTTTGATGTTAACAAAAGCGCCCAAACTTTTGGGCATCATTTCCTCGGCCTGTCAGACCTGGTACTCTCTAGACCCTATCCCTTCCAAATGGCTACTAGAACCCTCCTTATGTCTCCTTCCCTCGGTTCTTACTATGCTGAACTCCTCTTTGTCCACTGGTTGCTTTCCCTCTTCCTGGAAGCACACTCTGTTTCATCCCCTCCTTAAAAAGCCTTCTCTTGATCCTAGCTGGCGTCCGGTTTCAAATCTTCCATTCCTTTCTAAAATCCTTGAATGTTTCATCTTCACTCAACTCTCTGCCCACCTTGTGTCTACTAATGCACTTCACTTCCGTCAGTCCGGTTTCTGCCCTGGGCACAGCACTGAAACTATTCTCCTTTCTCTTCTGAATGAGTTGCATGTTACACATGACCGGGGTGATATTACTCTTCTTGTTTCTCTGGACCTTTCTGCAGCATTTGTCCTTTGCCGTCTTGCTGACTTTGGGGTCTCTGGCGTTCCTTGGCTCTGGTTTTACACTTTTCTCTGGGTTCGCACCTTTTCTGTCATGTCCCCTTCTTCCACTTCGCCCCCTATGCCTGTTTCCTGTGATGTCCCTCAGGGCTCTGTCTTGTCTCCACTCCTCTTCAATGTGTTCCTGGCCCCTCTCGCCCTTCTGGTACAGCAGGCTGATAACTCCACATATTATTATGCAGATGATATCATCCTCCTCTACCGCACCACTCCGGCTGCTCCTGATATTACACCCCTCAACACTTGTCTGTCTTTTGTCTCTGACTGGATGTCTGCTAACTTTCTTCAGTTCAATCCCCTCAAGTTCACCACCACCTGGATTAATTTTGGGTCCCAATCCCTGTCTCTGGCCCCCTCCCTTGCTTCCACTGCCATTCCCTTGGTGTCCTCGTTCTGGTACCTTGGTGTTGTTCTGACTCCTTCCTCTCCTTCACAGACCATATCTCTTCTGTCTCTTGTTGTGCCTTCTTCTGCCTCCATCAGTTGTGTGTGGTCCATCCCTTCCTTACATCCTCCTCTTTAACCACCCTCCTTTTGTCTCTTGTTGTTTCCCGTATTGATTATTGTAATGTCTCCCTTGCTGGTCTTCCCCTTTCCCAACTCCATCGTCTGCAGCTCCTTCAGAACACTGCTGCTCGCATTCTCACCTCCTCCTCCCGTTATGAGTATGTCACCCCCCTCCTGGTTCATCTGCATTGGCTACCAGTATGTTTCAAGGTGCAATATAAAATTCCCATCCTCACACACCATACTATTCACTCCTCCTCACCTCAGTACTTGGCTGATCCCCTACAATTCCATGTTTCCCCTCGTTTGCTCTGCTCTGTCCATAACTACCGGCTGGTGCTTCCCCCTCCTTCATAGGCATACCTTGAGCGCACTCGTTCCTCTGCTTTTTTCTTCCTGGCTCCCTCCCTCTGGAACTCTCTTCCTCTAAACCTTCGGTCTGAGTCCTCTTTCCCTCATTTCAAGACTGCCTTGAAAACCCATTTATTTCAGTGTGCTTTCAATCTTCCTCTCCCCCCTCCCTAGAGTTCCCTGCTCCTTCTCTTTTCTCTTGCTCTGCTGTCTATCCTTTCTGTCCTGTTGATTATTGGCATTCCTTTCTTCATTTCCTCAGCAGTCTTTTTTGTATTGTATACCGCTTTTTGTCTTTTGATGTAAGCGGTATAGCAAATTCCAAAATAAAGATAAAGATAAAGATGTTAACAGTTATATTTAAGATATATAAAACTTGTCACTTCTATTTGTAAACAGCTTTGACCCGGTGAAAAGTGATATGGAAAAATAGTCAAATAAATAATAAGGCAAGACTTCTCTGTCATGGTGTTCAAGAAAAATGGTGTGGCTATTCTGGTTCACTGAGGTTTTTCAATTGCAGTTCTCAGTCAGGATCCCAACAATGTAAGCAGATGTGTGAAGCTGCAAAGTGTAGTGGGTAGCATGAAATTTACACTATGTATAGTTTATGCTGCTACTTTGCATTCCCCATATTTTTTGAACACCTAGTTACTGTTCTTGTAGGAACAGGCAACTCCACACTCATAATATAGGGTAACTTTAATTTGGTGCAAAGCCTAATTTTGGACAGTCAATCAAATTGCAAAGTCTTCCACCAGTCTTCACACCTCAGTTGTTTTCATACAGTCCTGCTTCTCTGATGATTCATTCTGCATATAAATTAAAGAGGTAGGGGAACCTATGCAGCCTTGTCGTACACCTTTGCTGATTTTAAACCATTCTGTTTCTCCTAGTTCCGTTTGAACTGTTGCTTCTTGAACAATGTAAAGGTTGTGCAAGAGAACGATAAGGTGTTCTAGTATATCCATGCTTCTTAATGTGGCCCAGAGTCTCTCGTGGTTTGCACAGTTAAAAGCTTTGCTATAGTCAATAAGACACATATGGATATCCTTTAGGTATTCTTTTGTCTTTTCAAGGATCCATCTCACATCTGTGATAATGTCTCTCGTTCCTCGCCCTTTCCTCAACCCTGCCAGCACTTCAGGCAGTTATTGTTCCAGATATGGTTGTAATCTCTGCTGAATAATCTTGAGTAGAATATTGTTGGCATGTGTGATCAGAGCGATTGTGTGATAATTTCTACAATCAGTCAGATCACCTTTCTTAAGTATTGGTATAAACACAGATCTTTTCCAGCCAATTGGCCATGAATTTGTCTTCAAAATCTCCTTGCAGAGCCTTGTAAGTATGATAACAGCTTCATCTGATTGCTGCCATCAGTGCCTGATGCTTTGTTCTTTGGTAAGGCTTTCAATGCTGCTTTGACTTCTTTCATCACCAATGGTTTCTGATCATAAAGTACAGGTTGAAACAGCTGATGGTCCACTGGATCTTTATGGTATAATAACTCTGTATATTCTTTTCACCTTTTCTTGATCTTCTCAAAATTCTTCCTCTTTGTGTGGAAAACACTGCTGTCAAGTATCTGGGTGTTCATTATTGTTCCTCCCTGTAAAAGTGCTTCTGATATGCAGTACTATTATATCATTATAATACTTCTGATATGGCCCAGCTTATCTCAAAGCGGTCTCCCCTACATCTTTCGTGGTGGGGGCAATTGGAGACAATAACAATGATAATGCCTAAAGGGAACTATATTTTGGAAATACTCCAACTATTCTTTCTGGACTCCTTTTATAAGAAGATTGAATGGCTGCTGGTCAAATTCTTGTAGCAAGGGAAGCCTCCACGGATAGCCACTGAAAAACGGAAATGGAACAAATTAGCTGGTGGGGTGCATTTCCTGGATTTCTGGTGAAATCACCATTCTTTTCTCCTCAAACAAGGGTCCCACTGGGTGGGAGAGTCCTCTCCGTCCCTTTGTCAGGTCTGGCTTTCATTGGAAGAATGGCTTGTTTCTCCAGTTCTGTTAGATCTTCTTTTGGGAATGCAGCATTCTGGTGTACCTTGGTGTTAGCCTATCATTAGTGACACACAAAGAGCATGCCAAGCCCTTGCTCAACTTTTAGGAATCCTCCTCCTTCTTGACCCTTATATGGCACAATCCTCTTTTCAAGATCCAGCACAAATTGTTTGCGTGGCAACTTTGGCAGGAGAGGGGAATTTGGACTATTAGGCAACTCCTAACCAACGATTCTTAGAAATCTTTCACAGATCTTCAACTCAAATTTGGTCTCCCGGGCACCTGTCAGTTTCAGTGGATGCAACTAAAGCACTATATAACCAAGTCTGTTTTAGATCTGCAAAGTCTCAGTGAAGAATGGGGTCTGCAGGGCATGGTGTGCACTTTATCTAGCACCTCCAGGATCACCTCTAATTTCTATGCAGTTTTTTGGGATCACTCCCTTTGGGTGACATTTGGAATTGAGAAGCTTTGGGAAGGTGGCATAAGTACTGTTCCCTCGCCACAGCCATGGGTCCTTTAATTCGAAGCACCCATTTGGCTGCCCTTATACAGTCTCTGTTTTTTCTGGCACACAGGGCTTATATAGCACCAGTGTGCCTTTCAAAATGGTACCTGGCACAAAGAAATTTATGCTGGACCTGCAAAAGGGAGGTGGGAACTTTTTCCTATATAATGTTTAATTGCCCTAACGTTGAGTCTTTCTGGGAGCAGGTATGGCAGAGAATACAGAGGATCCTTCAATTTTCACCTCCATTGACCTGACATACAGTGGCTCTGCGATCCTTTGCGGATATCCCCTCCTTCGCAGCCAGTAGTAATTTTCTGCTAGATTTGATGATTAGCATAACATCGAAAATGGTAATCACCAACTGGAAGAACCCATCTGCCTTAGGCTGGCGTTTTTGGTGGAATCAATTATGCCTCCATTGAAAATATCAACATGATGCTACAGTTGCTTCATGCTTAACCAGTGCAAATGTAATGAAATAGAAGCTCCTGGACGACTTCACAACAACCACAAGATAGAGACACCACCAAGGTCAGGACCGTCTTATCCTGTCTTTTCTCAAATCCTATCTTTTGTTTTGTCTTATCTGTTTTTATTGGCAGTGGAATGTCACTCCTATACTGTGTAATGGATCAGGGAGTTGGAGTGGGACGGTGGGGGTCTTGTTTGCTTATTGGGGTTATACTGTTTGTAGTTGTAGCTGTTGAAAATCTAAATTTAAAAAAAGAAATGATTCTGCTGTGTTTGTATAGAAGTTGTGACAAGTATGCTGCAAACTGGTGTGACTGCAGTCTGTAAACCACTACAAGAAGCATTTATAATGAACAGAAATCAGGGGTGAGGGAATCTTGTAAGCTAAAGGGGAATTAATGACTACCCTTAAAGACATTTTAAGAAGAGCAATTGTGATTATTCTGGCTATGGTGACATTTGCTGTTTGTGCTAAAGGAGCTAATCGGGGAGACCCTAACAATTCCTATGTTATGTAAAATGGGAATGTTGATGTAAGGATTGTATTTGAGTGAGTTAGCACCAGTATCTTGTTTGAGTGAGAAAGGAGGATCATATTTGTAGTTCTGGGATGCCATGCTATCATGGTATACTATCTTTTAGTTATAGGTGCTGGGAATTTTTTTCCCTGAATTATGTCATTTGTGACTGCAAGTGAGAGTGTGTGTATGTGTGTGTGGTTTGGGAGTTGCACAGGAGGATCTTGTGTGTTGATCTGCAAGTCAGGGAGGACATGTATGCTTGGCCAGTACCTGGACTGTATGGATGACTGCAGTGTCATCAGGTGCCAGTGTGACAAGGCAGCCATACATCAACTGAACCAGGCACTGGGAGACATGACTGATGTTGTGCCAACAGTCCTCAGATTGTGCCATGTGGCCTACATCCTTACCCAATCCATGATCTCTGCAAGCTGTGAGAGTGGTGATATATCTGGAGGTTGTCTACTTGTTATGATGGCACAGGGATGAACCTCCCATGCTTATACAAGCCTGACCAGAGGAGCATTGCCACAGAGCAGATTGTGGGAAGGCAGGCAGGGTTGCCCCACAGATAACGGATGTTAACAGACCAACATAAGCCAGGACAGAGAATGGACATTGTATGGAACAGGTGTAGCTGCACATAGGGAGCTGCTGTGAGAAATGCCAGTACCCATATATGTGGGAAACAGATTCCATAGCCAGACAGCCATAGGCATTAGACCAGCATAATTATGTAACTCAGCAATACAATGCATCCTTTGGGAGATTGCAAAGTTATTTTAGGTTTCTGTGAGGTTGGTAAAAGTCCATATGTGGCATTTGAGAGTATTTTTAGAGATGACTGATGCAAGATCAACTGCCATGTACGTTTTTATGCAAGGTTTGTCATGACAAACATATTAATATCTACTTGATCTCATTATATCTTAGAGTGCCCTAGGATTACTTTACAGTGGTCTAGGCATGAAACAGACTAGTATATATAGTTTAGTTTGTACAGTATCAGCATGTATGTATCATCAGTATTTATGTCTAGTTTGTATCAGCACAACACTGTCAGTGAAAAGAGCAGCTTAGGGGATGCACATTTTAACCGAGGAGGCGTGGCCATCAGAGGCATCCACAGGTAACCACGGAGACAGGCAGGATCAGAGACCTGCAACTTTCCAGAATATGGTGAGCACAGGGACATCCAAAATGACTGCAATGTTTACCCATGCCCCATAATATTAGAGGAGACGTGTTTCTCCGCTTCACTCTATGGCTAGTGCTTGCACCCGTGCATGTGCCTCACACTGGAAACATGCATGGGTCAGCTTAACAGCATGTTGGACGTGCTGCGCTGGACACGTCTATGTGCTGATTCCATAAATGCGGGCATGTCTATACCCATGGATGTGGAACTGGGATGGAATCATGCCCATTTATGATTTAATCATGTCCGCGGGCTGGGCGTGGATTTTGTGGAATCTGCCTCATAGTGTTTAGGTAGTTTGCTAAGTGGGGGATAGAGAAGATAAGGCTGTAGTCCTGGAAACACTGGGGAGGGCCCTGACTTGTTCACAATTTTCAACAGACTGACTTCTTAATACAACTTGTAAGGTTTATGCCAAAGCCTAATGGTTAGAGCACTGACTTAGAAACCAGAAGACCAAGGTTTGAGTCCCACTAACATTCAGAAAAATCCAAGTTATCAATGTACATTTCCAAGTTTAAGTTACGATGTAAACCGCTTTGACTGAAATGATAAAGTGGTATAAAAAAATCTGGTAAATAAAGTCTGCCCTTCCTCTGAATAATGTCCTAGGTTCCCTTACACACCCTGAAAATGGTTTTATGACTGGTAGGGGTACAATTGACAATTCTAGAGTTTTATGCAATATTTTGTCATGAGGGAACAGGATGGAGAGGCCAGTGGTGACGCTTTCACTGGATGTGGAGAAAACTTTCATCTGTATTGAGTGGGCATATTTGTTTCATATTCTAGAGTGCTTTGTTTTTTTCCCTTTGTTTATTCAAATGGTGAAACTCCTTTATGAGAACCCTGGAGCACATTTGCTTGTCAACGGACTCCTTTCAGTCTAGTTTAGGCTATATAGAGACATGAGAGATGGCTGTCCACTCACTCCTTTATTATTTAATATTGCATTACAGTCTTTGGTCCTGGCTATAAGATAGGAGGAGAGCATCCAGGGGTTTAGCTTGAAAGAGACTGCCTGAACGTTGTCCATATATCCTAGTAATATTTTAGTATTTCTCACCTTAGATTCTATTCCCAGGCTCCTGGATACTATAATGTATTCTGGACAAGTGTCTCGGTGCAAAAGTGAATTGGACAAAATCAAAGTCAAAGATGCTTTAGAGCCCCAATATTTTTAGAGATAACCTTGCAGATTATCTCTTTCACTGGAGTGGTGAAGTATTTCAAAGTTATCTTAGAGTGCACTAGGATTACTTTACAGAGTATTTCAGTACCTTGACGTCTGGTATGGGAACAACCTGATATGCATTTTGGAGCATAATCAGTTGCACTTACTGGAGCTCAATAGGGAAGTGATGCAAGAATGGACCCACACATGTCTGATGGTGGGGACGGTTAGAAACCATAAAAATGACCTTTGTATTAAAGTTAAAATATGCACTGGGAATGCTTCCAGCTATCTTCACACCTCACTTGAGAGGGTTCTAATAGGATTTTTTTGGTGCAATAAACCCCCAAGAATTGTATTAAAGAAACTAAAACAATGACTTTTCCCAGTTTTTATTTCTACTATCAGGCCTTTGTGCTCCAGCAGAGTTGTCACTGTTTTTCTGAACTGGAAGACTGTGAGTCATCTGTTTACTTATACATTGAAAGGGTGATATTGGATTCTCCAGGAACAAGCAGGAAGTCAGTCCTCACTTATGGGCGACATTGGCACTGACGGAGCCCGCGCGGAGCAATTCCCCAGCTTTAAAAGAAAGCCTTTAGGATTGCTGCCATGCATGCATAGTCCTCTTCCCGCCCAAGGGTGCCATCTTGCCCAATCTCCCTTTTTCCGCGGAGCCCTTCGGACGCATGTCCTCATCCCTCGGAAAAAGTGTTTCATTTTTGGCCTACTGACCAACTATTTTTCTGGTTGCACCAGTCCTCTGCCTGTCCTTCCCCTGCTCTCACTTCTTTTGAGCTTAGGGGACTTTTTTTCCTACCTTTTTGTTGTTAGTGGGCTTCGCGCCCTTTTTTCTCCCAACTGTTGGCCACTTGGGTCTTCGACCTCGCGTGGGCCCTTTTTGCCCTGATGGCCACCAGATTCAAAAAATGCAATAGATGCTCCAAGAACATGTCACTTATGGACACCCATGACTGCTGTCTGTGGTGTCTTGGAGCTGACCATGATCCAGAGCTCTGTTCGCTCTGTAAGAAAATGTCCCCCAAAGCCCTGCTCAGCCGTAAGCAGAAGTCAGAGGATATTTTCCATAAGGCTGCTTCGGAATCCCCGGTGGCGCCCTCGGTCGTCTCTCCACCGGTGGGATCCCACACCCTGGCTCCGAGCTCAAGAAGGCACTCCGACCAGGGGTCCCCTGAAGTGGAGCGGCATAGGAAGAAGAAGGCCTTGAAGACGGTGTCTGGGGCTACCGACTAGCGTGAGCACTCCTGCGCTCGGTCGCTTAGCCTAACTCAGCGTTCTCGAGAGTTGGACAAGGATCGGCCTCATAAAGTATCCCGTACAGACTCAGAGACCCTGGGCGATGATGCAAGGTCTCCTGAGGGCCGTCCCGGTGAGGACCCCCTCTCTTCCTCGACGCCCAACCTGGTGACCCCGGTGTCTGCATTGCAGGTCCCCATGCCCGCATGGGAATCCCGTATGTTGGCACTAGAATATAGCATTTCTGCATTCATAGCTTCCCAGAAGGTGCTTGTGTCCAGCTTCACTGGCCCACGCCTATAGACCGAGGTTCCCTCGAGGGAGACACCAAAATCTGCCATGGAAACCCCTGAGAGCCAAGGGCCTCATGAGGTTCCTTGGTGTCGGTCTCGCTCACCTTCCCATTCCTCGGGGGTGAGATCCTCCAGGGCCTCTGGCTGCAAGCAGGCCTCAGCCTCTGGATGGGGAAATCAGCCTGAATCATGTTCCTCCACTGATTTCTCGGACTGGGAGTCAGATGGAGATACCTCTCCAGAGATCCGCGCCCATCGGGACCTCCCACCAGACCCGTCCCTACCTGCCTTTCAGAGGCGTTTGCCACCTGAGGACATCTTCTTCATGGTGTTTGTACAGGATATGGCATGGGCTCTCAACCTGGCTACTCAGGCTGAGGAGGAACCTCGAGCTGAAGAGCTCGACATCCTACAATACGAGTCCCCGCCTCGGGAATCTCTTACTGTTCTGGTTCCCCCCATTCTATCAAGGCTGCTACTCCGCATGTGGGAGACCCCTGCTTCAGTCCCCATCATGAACAAGCACCTCAATGCAATGTACAGGGTCCAGTGTGGCCCTGGGTTCAGGAAAACCCAACTCCCCCACACCTCCATGGTGGTGGAATCGGCTATGAGAAAGCAAAAGAGCCTGAAGTCATACTCTTCGGTTCTGCAGGGCAGGGAGTTGAGAGCCCTCAACGCCCTAGGCCGCAAGGCCTACTGAGGGTCCATTCTCTCCTGATGTATTCAGGCATACCAGTTATACATGGGCATGTTTTTGCGAGACCTCGCTAAGGAACTCGGAGGTATCTCGTGGGTGTAGCGGGTGAACCGCTTAGCAGGTTCCGGACCCTTCTAAAGTCCGTCATGGAGTGATTGAAATACCTCTCCCGTGCCACCTACGATAGATTTGAGTCCTTGGCTCGAGTGGCGGCCGTTGGCAGTGGGGCTCGACGTCAGGCATGGCTCCAGTCTTCGGACTTGGAACAATGGGTCCATGAGAAGCTGTTAGACATACCCTGCCTTGGTGAGCAGCTCTTCAGCAGACTAATGGAGGATAAGGCCGTCGAGATAGAAACCGAGTTCATCACCCGAACCCGCCTCTCGCGCAAGACCTCCTCTCTTCCCCAAAAGAAACAGCAGGCCAAGAAGCCGTTCTTTCCACAGAAGGGTCTGCCTTACCAGGGATACCTGCCATACCCACCCACTCCTGTGCCAACCACCGTGACGCAAGGAAAATCTGGACTCCACGGTCATCGCAAGACAAAAGGATCCAAGGCCCCCACCCTGGCACCGCCTCAGCCTGCCCAGGTGTTTTGATGCCAGCAGTATAGCCTTTCACCCTCCAGTGGTACTGCAGCTTGTGGGGAGATGCCTGTCCTCCTTCATACCTCAGTGGGAGTTCATGACATCAGACAATTGGGTTCTCTGAGTAGTCCGGGATGGCTACCATCTCCGCCTGGACATGCTTCCCCCTCCCTTCTCCCCAGCGGAGCCTTCTCGACTCCAGACCTTCCTACAGCAGGAGTTAGACAACCTCCTTACTCAGAGAGTGGTCAAGAGAGTACCGTCGCACCTCCGAGGTCGGGGCTTCTATTCCCGATACTTCCTCATTCCAAAGAAATCAGGGGGGCCTACTGTCCATTCTCAACCTCCAAAAACTAAACAAGTTTCTGGTGCGGGAGATGTTCAAGATGTTATCACTTGGCGTCCTGCTGCCCTGGCTTTGCTCCTTGGACCTCAAGAATGCTTACGCCCACATTTTGATCCACTCCCAGCACAGGCAGTTCCTGAGCTTCAGGGTGCAAGGAGAGCATTATCAATACAGGGTGCTCCCTTTCGGACTCGCATCTGCCCCGCAGGTCTTCACAAAGTGCCTCTCTGCGGCTGCCGCCTCCCTCAGAAAGCAGGGAGTACCGGTCTTCCCTTACCTCAATGACTGGCTCGTCACGGGGCCCTTAGCCAGAGAAGCCCGCCTGGTGGCATCATGCACGATCCTCCTCCTTGAGTGCCTGGGGTTCTTGGTCAACTATTCCAAGTCCCACCTCCAACCAGTGCAAACTTTGGAGTTTATCGGTGGATGCCTCAATACCCAGCGGGCGATTGCTGGCGGACCATGTAACTAGCCTCCAAGCCTTGGCTGCCCAGGTCCAAAGCACCACTCGGGTCATGGCACGGACTATGCTGCACCTCCTAGGGCACATGGCCTTCACCGTCCACGTGGTTCGACATGCCCGCATGCACATGTGAATTGCCCAGTGGTGCCTCAGCATTCAGTGGAGCCCAGCCTCCGGTCACCTCAGAGACTCCATTCGGGTCTCCCACACCCTACAAAGGTCCTTAGACTGGTGGCAGGACCCCCACAATCTTCTCTGGAGGCTGAAATTCCAGACCCCACAGGAAGAAATAGTGCTGATGACAGATACCTCCCTTCTGGGGTGGGGAGCCCACTGCTGTGCACTGTGCATGCAGGGGCGATGCTCACCCAAAGAGGCTCAACAACAGATACATTTTCTCAAGCTTTGGGCAGTCTGGTGGGCACTGAGTGCCTTCGAGGGCCATCTCCAAAGGAAGTTGGTGCTCATGCAGATCGACAATTGGGTAGCAAAGTTCTACATCAACGAGGAGGGAGGCACAGGATCATGCCTCTTCTGCTGAGAGGTGGTCCTCCTCTGTTCCTTCGCCTTCCACCAGGGGATGACCCTGCGAGTGTTCTACCTCCCGAGCCACGAGAACACACTTGCAGACAAATTCAGCGGGATCCTCCGGCCTCACGAATGGCGACTGAACAGGAGATGACCAACTTGCTGTTCCATCAGTGGGGGACCCCGACCGTGGACATGTTCACCAGCCTGATAAACATGCAGCTCCCCCACTTCTGTGGCCCAGTCCCGCACCCAAACAGGGAAGCGTGGGATGCGTTCCTCTTGAGCTGGACCTCTGGGCTTCTTTATGCGTTCCCTCCCACTCCTCTCATTGCGAGGACCCTCCACAAAGCTCAGCGGGAACTAATGTTGATGATACTCATTGCTCCCTCGTGGCCTTGGCAGCCGTGGTTCCCACTCCTGCTCCGTCTCGCATCCGAGCCTCTGGTTCCCCTGGGCTGTGCTCCGGGCCTACTAATGCAGGAGGAGGGATGGGTGCTACACCCGAACCTGGCCGCATTGTTCCTCACAGCCTGGTGGCTGAACAGGTCTCCCTAGCTCCGCTAGACCTCCCGGAGGAGGTTGAGGAGGTCCTCCTTGTGTCGAGGAAGAACTTCACAAGACGCGCTTATGCCTTCAAGTGGTGACACTTCTCGGTCTTTGCTCCGAGCTCCAGATTGACCCTTTCTCGTATCCCACTCGGTGGGTCCTCCAGTACCTTCTCAATCTTTCAAAGGAGGAGCTGAAGTCAAACTCTGTCAGGGTACACCTGAGCGCCATCTCGGCGAATCACCTTCCCTTAGAGGGCACATGCCTCTCGGAGCAGCCTTTGGTCTCCTGCTTTATGTGGGGCCTATTACTGTCCAAGCCGCCCATCTGGCCTCCTCTGGAGGAGTGAAACCTGAATGTAGTGCTCATGCAGCTTACTCGTGCACCCTTTGAGCCGATAGCGATGTGCTGGCTTCAGCACCTATCCTGGAAGGTGGTCTTCCTGGTGGCTTTGACCTCGGCCCAACGAGTCAGTGAGCTCCAGGCTCTCATGGCTGACGCCCCTTACACCAGGTTCTATAGCAACAGGGTGGTCATCCATACTCACCCCAAGTTCCTGCCTAAGGTTGTCTCAGATTTTCATCTCAATCTTGGAGATGGTCTTGCTGACCTTCTTCCCGAGACCCCACGCGGACCAGGTGTCAGAGGTTTTGCATACACTTGACTGCAAGAGGGCTCTCGCCTTCTATCTGCAGCGTACCCAGCCTCTTCGCAGGTCTGGCTGGCTCTTCGTAACCTACGATCCTAATCGCTTCAGGCAGGTGGTCACAAAATGCACCCTGTCCATCTGGGTGACAGACTGCATCACCTTCGCTCACGCGAGGGCGGGTGCCCTGCTGGATCAGCAAGTCACCGTATATGGTGTCCGAGCCAAGGCAGCTTCGATGGCTTTGCTGCGCTCTATGCCTCTGGCGGACATCTGCCAGGCTGCAACCTGGGCTTTGGCGAACACTTTCGCCTCACAATACTGCCTGGAGAGGGAGTCCCGCCAGGACAGTGCCTTCAGACAGGTTGTACTCCATAATCTGTTCGGGGTATAAGCAACTCCTGCCCCCTGACCCTTCTTGATGGCTACCGAGGGTTTTGCCCCACGGACCTGAGGACTCATGCTCCTTTGGGCATCAGCTTCTGCTCATGCCCTCATGGAGACATTTTTTGGTTACAGGTTTGGTAGCCTGTAGCTGGGGAGTCCATTACTGAGGACTGACTTCCTGTTTGTTCCTGGAGAAAGCCTAGTTACTCACCTGTAACAGGTGTTCTCCAGGGACAGCAGGAATCAGTCCTCACTACCCTCTCACCTCCTCTGATGAGTTGCTGGATTTTTATCCTTCCCTTGCCATCTGCTTGGTAGGGCTCAAGTTAAGGGACCTGACTGAGCAAGATGGCACACTTGGGCGGGAAGAGGACCACGCATGCAAGGCAGCAATCTCAAAGGCTTTCTTTGAAAGCTGGGGAATTGCTCCACACGGGCTCCGTCGGTGCCAACGTCACACATAAGTGAGGACTGATTCCTGCTGTCCCTGGAGAACACCTGTTACAGGTGAGTAACTACACTTTTTCTTCTGCTTCCTTAACCCCGGGCATGCAACGTTCCTCTCAGTTTGAAGGAGAAATGATCTTGGCTGTCATGATAGCTACATTCTGAGTTTGGAAACCTGTTTAAATATAGGTCAGTCATACTCTCAAAAACTGCCTATCTGGCACAATGGTTTGTTTAAAATACAAAAGTGCCAAGGGTATATGGACACTTCATTTTGATATGAGTAGCTCTTAGCTCTTATCTTTTCAAGAGCTCCAGCAAAAGTATGAAATCTCTGTGATCTATTAATTTCAATGTCTGCAGTTTTGATACTGTCTTAGGGAGAGCAAAGCGAGTCTAGAAGATCTTATTAAGAGATGGGAACTGGAAGACCTTGTAAAAGTATCAGGACCTGGTTATATGTAATACTAAGACACTCAGTTCAATGGGAGTTGAGAAAGGGTGGAAAAAAAGACCTGGGCAATACTCCAGAGTTATGATAGTGGGATCTGTTCTAGGATATAGAAGTCCAGTTATCCAAATAAGCACCCATAATTCAATCAATGCTTTTTTATAGCCTCTAAAACTTTTTGAACCCCATTGTAAGAGCTAAAAATTTGTGACACTGCAGATGGGAAATGCTGATCCTGTAAAGAGGAACTGGGCACATTCTCTCATATGATCTTTAGAGCTTTATTGGTGTCAAGTATAGGAATGGATGTGTATGTTGCTATGTGATTTCAGAAAGGCCTGAGCATGTCTGGCCCCAGCTGCTAACACGTCCATGCCTATACCTGCTTGTGACCATGAATAAGTTGCAAAAAGTGCTTGTTTCTTGGCAGCAACACTTGCAGGGGGGAGAGCAAAATGTGCTTTCTCCGCACCACAGTACTTTTTGCTGGTTCAACAAAACCTGCACGTTAATTACAAAATCCTTTCACTTCCACTGCCCTGCTACTGCACCTCTGCAGATCTAAAATGGCAGACTGGGATGTACATTTATGATAGCATAGATGTCCCCATTCTAAAATACCTTGGTTAACACATCTATGTAACTTGTTTTTGTGGCCATGTATTTCAATGAAGTCCACATTTCTAAAGTGGCCCTCAAACGTGTTCATATGCAGCCATGCCATTTGCACAGGCCCTTCTCAAGAGACGGATTTAGGAACTTTCATCTTATGGGGCGGAGACGGAACTATTTCGGATGGCTCTTACGTGTACCTCCCTTCACTGCCACCACTCCTCCAATATTTTGGATGTTGTGATCTGAATGTCTCAAATTATTCCTAGATGTCCCTTCTAAAATGGCATTTCACAGGTTTATAAAATAATCCTCCATGAGTATAAGTGTACATAGGCAAGCCACAGGTATTTCTGGGAGTGCGGCTGGGGTCAAGATTGTATTAACGTGTTTTTCCAAAAGCATTCATGAGACAAAGTATCCACACAAATAGCAGGTGCAAATTTGTCTGCACAGGTTTCCTGAGCCAGTCTTCTAGGGGAAATTGTTCTTTTTGAAAATTGATGTAAAATCTTTATGTATAAGGTCCTAAAGACTTTCCAAATGTGTGCTTTGTTTGAAAGTCGTCCCCTTAGGGAAGTATTTTTAAAAATCCTGCCCTAGTGCAAAGTCCTAGAGAAGGATACAGTATGTGTGGTTCCTCTATACAACAGTGGAAGTAAGCAGGAGGTTGGGAATGACAACGCAGTTAGTCAGACCTCTTTGGTAAGTAAAGTCATACTGTAAAAATGCTGCTACAAAAGAGTATAGAGTTGTTTCTTTAATCCAGTGGTTTGCAGGATCCAAGGCAACGGGGTTTTGTGAGACACAGGCCTTGTCAGACAAATCTAATTAATTTCTTTGACTGGGTGAGAAGAGAGTTGGTCGAAGGGAGAGTGCTAGATGTGGTGTACTTAGATTTCAGCAAAGCCTTTGATAAGGTTCAACGGAGGCAACTTATGTATAAAATGAGTATCCTTGGGATGAACCCTTAAGTAACTAATTAGATTAGAAACCGATTGGCAACAGAGTAGCAGCAAATGTAGTTCACTCGGAGGATAAAGAAGCTACCAATGGTGTGCCACAGGGACCAGTTTTGTAAGTAATATTGTGTAAAGGGTTGTCAAATAAGGATTGCCTCTTTGCAGATAATAAAACAAAAAAAAAGTGAGGAAAGCAGAACAATCCAGCAGAGTGGTGGGGTCGGCTCACAGGACTAGGCTTGTGGCCTTTTGTGATCGATTTGTCTTTGCAGATAATGTCAGAATCTGCAATATGGAAGGTGTAGATAACATGAAGAAGGATCTAGCAAAGCTTAAAAAAAGGTTGAGAATTTGACAATTGAGATTTAATGCTAACAAAATGCAGGATCATGCATTTGGGATGCAAAAATTCAAGGGAGTAGTACAGTATATGAGAAAAAAGTATTTCTTTCCATGAAAGAAGATTGAGACCTGGGAATGATATATATCTGATGACCTTAAGATGGCCAAACAGGTGGAAAAGGTGAAGCAAAAGCCAGTAGGATGTTTGAATGCACAGGGAGAGGAATGGTCAGTAGGAAGAAGGGGGCAGTGCTTCTATCTAAGTCTTTGGTGAGATCTCATTTGGAGTACTGTGTGCAATTCTAGAGGCTTCATCTTCAAAAGTATATAAACAGGATGGAATCAGTACAGAGGGTGGCTACTAAAATGGCTAGTGGTCTTCATTATAAAGCATATAGGGATGGGCTTAAAGGTTGCAATATGTATATTTTGGAAGAAAGACAGGAAATATGATGGAGACATTTAAATGCCTTCATGGCATAAATGCATGGGAGGAGAGCCTCTTTCAATTGAAAGCTATGGATCGAGGGGCATAAGATTAAAGTGAAAGAGGCCAGACTCAGGAGTAATCTAAGAGGCCAATTCTGAGATGTGCTTCCCCAGGCTGTCCAGACATCTAGACGGCCCGTGGATGCTCCCGATTCTGCTTCTGCAGGGGCTAGACAGTTCCGCTGGAGCAGAATCGCAGCAGAAAGCCGGGATGTCAAGGACGTGTCCTGATTCAGGCACCCCGGATATCCCAGCACCTACCTGTAAGGCTCCTGCAAGCCAGGCTCCTACATGGAGCCGTGGTGTCATGGCATTCCATTGCCATGACACCATGGCACCATGCAGGAGTCGCGATCCCCGGCAGACCCTGAAAAATTTCTTTCCTTGCAGCCTGACCCCTGATCGCCAAAGACTTATACAGAGGCAGGATCACCTCCTTTTTCCTGCAGGCCATTCCTCTCCCTATGGGACACTGTGATACCTGGGTACAAACTATATCGTAATGATAGAGCTGATCAAATTGGTGGAGGGGTTGCGCTCTATGTTAGAGAGGGCATTGACTCAGAAAGGATTAAAGTTTTGCAGGAAACAAAATCTGCTGTAGAATCTATATGGATTGAAATTCCATATATAAAGGGGAAGGCAATGGCAGTGGGGGTGTACTATCGAGCACCTGGCAAGAATGACCAAATGGATGATGAAATGCTCAAAGAAATCAATGAAGCTAACAAACGTTACAGCGCAGTAATAATAATGGGTGATTTCAATTACCCCGGTATCGACTGGGTCAGTGTCACATCAGGACATGCTAGGGAGATAAAGTTCCTAGATGAAATAAATGACTGTTTCTTGGAGCAGCTGGTTCATGAACCGACCAGACGGGAAGCCATATTAGACCTAGTCCTTAGTGGAACACCAGATCTAGTGCAAGAGATAAGGGTGTTGGGGCCACTTGGCAATAGTGATCATAGCATGATCGCCTTTGATTTAATTAGTGGAGGAGGGATAGTAAGGAAATCCACAGTACTACCTTTTAACTTTCGAAAGGGAGACTATGATAAAATGAGGAAAACAGTTAAGAAAAAACTAAAAGGAGCAGTTGCGAAGATTAAAGACGTACATCAAGCTTGGGTGTTGTTGAAAAATACTATCTTGGAAGCCCAGACCAGCTGTATTCCACGCTTTAAGAAAAGTGGAAGGAAGTCCAAAAAACTGCCAGCATGGTTTAAAGGTGAGGTCAGAGAGGCTGTTGTTGCCAAAAAAGCATCTTTCAGGAAATGGAAAAAAGAGCCAAACGACGAAACCTGGAAACAGCACAAGCACTGGCAAGTCAAATGCAAGGCATTGATAAGGCAGGCAAAGAGAGAATTTGAGAAGAAGCTTGCTGCGGAAGCAAAAACGCGAAATAAAGACCTTTTCAAGTACATTCGAAGCAAAAAACCTGTGAGAGAGTCAGTTGGTCCATTAGATGATAAAGGGGTTAAAGGAGCACTAAGAGGCGACAAGGCGATAGCGGAGAGACTGAATGAATACTTTGCTTCGGTCTTTACTGAGGAAGATGTAGGGATGTTACCCATGACTGAAGTGGTATTTAAAAGTGCGGAAGAATTGAAGGAAATATCGATACATCGGGAAGATGTCTTACAACTATTAGATAAACTGAAGAGTAACAAATCACCTGGGCCGGATGGTATACATCCAAGGGTGTTGAAAGAACTGAAATATGAGATTGCAGAACTGCTATCAGTAATCTGTGAACTATCATTAAATTCATCTCTAATACCTGAAGATTAGAGGATCGCCAATGTAACACCAATTTTTAAAAAGGGTTCCAGGGGTGATCCGGGAAACTACAGACCGGTGAGCCTGACGTCAGTACCGGGAAAAATGGTAGAAACCATCATAAAGAATAAAATTACTCTGCATGTAGATAGTCACACAACCTAATGGGAGACAGCCAACATGGCTTTAGACAAGGAAGATCTTGTCTTACTAATCTGTTATGTTTTTTTGAAGGAGTGAATAAACAGGTGGACAAAGGTGAGTCAGTTGATATTGTGTATCTGGACTTTCAGAAAGCCTTTGACAAGGTCCCTCATCAGAGACTTTTGGCAAAACTAAAGAGTCATGTGATAGGAGGCAGTGTACTATTGTGGATCAGGAACTGGTTAAAAGATAGAAAGCAGAGGGTAGGGCTAAATGGCCAATTTTCCCAATGGAGAAAGGTGAATAGTGGTGTACCCCAGGGATCTGTGCTGGGTCCGCTGCTTTTTGACATATTCATAAATGACCTGGAAAGTGGAATAACGAGTGAGGTTATCAAATTTGCAGATGACACAAAGCTATTTAAAGTTGTTAAAACCCAAGAGGATTGTGAAAAATTGCAAGAGGATCTTGATAAATTGGAAGACTGGGCATCAAAATGGCAGATGAAATTTAATGTGGACAAGTGCAAGGTTATGCACCTAGGGAAGAACAACCCAAACTATGGTTACACGATGCAAGGTTCCACATTAGGAACCACCACCCAGGAAAAAGATTTAGGCGTCATTGTGGATACCATGTTAAAACCCTCGGCCCAGTGTGCAACGGCGGCCAAGAGAGCAAATAGAATGCTAGGTATGATAAGAAAAGGAATGGAAAATAAAACAAAAGATATTATAATGCCTCTATATCGTTCCATGGTGAGACCGCACCTTGAATACTGTGTGCAATTCTGGTCGCCGTATCTTAAAAAGGATATAGCGATTTTAGAAAAGGTACAGAGAAGAGCCACCAAAATGGTAAAGGGGATGGAAGGATACTCCTATGAAGAAAGGCTAAAAAGGTTAGGGCTCTTTAACCTGGAAAAGAGACGGCTGAGGGGAGATATGATAGAAGTCTATAAATTAATGAACGGAGTGGAACGGGTAAACGTAGATCGATTGTTTACCTTATCAGAATATAGAAAGATTAGGGGACATGCAATGAAGCTACAGGGTAAACTATTTAAGACTAATAAAAGAAAATATTTTTTCACTCAACGTGTAATCAAACTCTGGAATTTGTTACCGGAGGATGTAGTAAAGGCTGTTAGTGTAGCTGGGTTTAAAAAAGGTTTGGACAAGTTCCTGGAGGAAAGGTCCATAAACCATTATTAAGAAGTGACCGAAGATATCAATGCTTGACCCAGTACAAGCATTGTGGAACTTGTGTCTCTTGGGGAAACTGCTAGGTACATATGACCTAGATTGGCCACTGTTGGAAACAGAATACTGGGCTTGATGGACCTTGGTCTGACCCAGTATGGCATATCTTATGTTCTTATGTTCTATGCTTTTGCAGTCACCTTTTCTACTTGTTTAGCTACCTCAAGACCATTAGAAACAATCATGCTCAGGCCCCGCGCTTCTTTCATGGAGAGAAGTACTTCACCCCCTACACTGTACTGTTCCCTTGGATTTTTGCAGCCCAGATTCATGACCCTGCATTTTTTTTAGCATTAAAGCTCAGCTGCCAGATTCTCAACCATTCTTCAAGCTTCACTAAATCCCTCCTCTTGTTATCTACACCTTCCTGCATGTCTACTCTATTGCAGATTCTGGTATCATCCACAAAGTGGCAAACCTTACCTAATATCCCTTTTGCAATATCATTTACAAAAATGTTAAAAAGAATCGGACCAAGGATAGATCCCTGTGGCATACCACCAGTAGCATCCTTCTCCTCAGAGTAAGCACCATTTATTTGTACCCTTTGTCATCTCCCACTCAACCAATTTCTAGTCTAGTCACTTTAGGGTACATCCCTAGAGCATTCAGTTTATTTATAAGTCACCAGTGCAGAACAGTGTCAAAGGCTTTACTGAGATCTAAGTACACCACATCTAGAGATCTCTCTCGGTCCAACTCTCTGCTCACCCAGTTAAAGTTATTATTGAAATTTGTTTGACAGGACCTGCCTCTTATAAAACCATACTGCCTTGAATCCTGCAGTCCCTTGAATTCCAGAAACCTCACTACACTCTGTTTTAGCGGCTTTTCTATTAGTTTACGAGAAATGGTCAGATTAACTAGCCTTTAGTTCTCAACCTTATTGTTAGTTCTGCCAATCCACACCAGTCTCTAAAATAGCATTGAAAAGATCCGTCAGTGGAGCCACTAGAACTTCCTAGTCCTCTTTCAGCTCTAAGAATGTACAGTCTTGGCATACATTGTTTCTTGTAAATTATTTCATGGGCATGGAGGAGTTTTCTTATTTGCACATCCAGTTCTTCATGAACTTTAAGAGGCCAGTCCACAATCCCAAAGCTGTATGAGACTTTAGAAATTGCCAGCTGACTGATGGTTTGCAGGGCCATACCAAGCCATAATTGTGCCCTGTGTGATTTGCACATCTGGCATCCCCCCATATCCCCATCTTGCCCACACCTCCATGTCCAGCCAGCTGCCTGCCCTTGCCCTGCCATCACCACTTTTTTGTTTTCTCAGTGGCAGTGGCAGCACCAGCAGCAGAAGAGCAGACCTGACTTCAAATTTAAAAAGAAAAAACACATAGGTCTTTCAAATCCACACTTGTAAGCAAATCTAATCCTCCTTCCTCCCGTAGGTTCGGATCAGAGGAGAGAGGAACCAGACCAACCATTCAAATGTGGATCTTTGCAACTCTGCTCTTGAATGGCTGGTCTGGTTCCTCCCTCCTCTGATGCAATCTATGTCAGAGGAGGGAGGGTGGGACCAGACCTGCATGCAAGCATTGAATCAAAAAGACCTGTGTGGAGATTTTTTTTTTTTTAAATTTGAGGTCAGGTCTGCTCCTCTGCTGCTGGCGCTGACGACGATGAGAAAACACAAAAAGTGGAGGTGGCAGGGCAACAGTAGGCAGCATGGTGGGGGGAGGGGGAGCTGAGGCTGGCAACCCAAAATATGTTACTAATCTTTTGTGCCCTGTGTGGCTGCACTGCTCACACAGGGCTAGGTACAGCGCTGATGGCTTGTATCTTATTCTGTCATGTGAAAGCACTTTTCAATAATGATTTTAACCTCTTGCAGTATTCTTTACTGATCTTTCCTCTCAGTAATTTCTGCTTAAGTGTCATTCCTTCTTCTACGTCAAGATGCTTATATATACCGTCATGTTCAAGATCCTTGATGTCACAGTCTTCAACCAGGGAGATGTTGTCCATTTTACTCAAGTTTCCTCAAAAAAATGTTGCCTTAGCACATTTGTCAAAGCCAAATGTCATCCTTCAAACCACCACCATCTCTAAGGGTCATGCATGCTGAATAACAAATTAAGCAAGAGGTGTGCTACTTAGGAATCACATTCAACCAAAGACTGAACCTAAACTTTCATATCAACAAAACACTTAAAACAATTTACAGCAAAATAAGAACTCTACAAAATCTCCATTGGTTACTAGATCCCCCCTGACTTCAGAACAGATCTTCAGGCAATAAGTTTCCCAGACTTTGACAATGCTAACACCATATTATAGGGAATACCAAGACATTCATTACAGGCTTTGCAAATAGCACAAAACATAGTAGCATGAATCATATTAGGAAAATAAAGATCCGAGCACATTACTCCAATATTAAAGCAACTGCACTGGCTTCCCATAAAGAGTAGAATTCATTTATAAGGCATCATGATTACATTCAAGTTCACTCATGATTTATCTGCCAATTGCTTAAAACAGCTGCTACAATTCCCAAGAAAGAAACGATGTAACAGTCCCAATAGAAAAAACAAAGAGTAATCAATATGCTTTTTCAAGAGCCTTCTCTTTATATGCCCCTGGATTATGGAATGCCCTGCCAGAAAAGATGAGAAATAACTCAGACTTATCGACATTCTGGAAAGAACTAAAAGCATTCCCATTCAGAGAATTTTATGGAGACAATACTTAAATATAAGAACCAAGAACACACAACTCAAAATTACTACTTATGAATGATTACAGTTGAACTCTTCCTCCAGCCCATACTATTTTAGTGATCATTTATGCACTTATATAGGTCTCCATATATTGTATATAGTTAAGCTGCTATACCACCCAACCTTTACATAGCAAATGCAGATTCATCTCTATGTTTAATGATCCATGTTGTACTGGACCCTGTTTGTTGTAAACAACAGTTGTTGTTAATTGTAAACCGCTCTGACCTGTGGAAGAGTGGTATGAAAGAATAGCGAAAATAAATAAAATAAACGCATAAATAAATCCTGATGTCATCAGAAAAGCTTTTCACCACACAGAGTTGCTCTGCTAATTGTTGGTTGCTGTAACCTGAGAGCTTCAGATCGTCTACAAATAAATGCAATGTTGTTTCTGGGTTGCTATCTTCTTTAAGATTCAGGCTAAATCCATATCCCAAAGTGTTGATAAGAGTACTCATTAAATTAAGCACCACACAAATAAGAAGGGGCACAGGAAATCCCCCTGAAATATTCTTCACTGGATCTTAATCTTAGGAATGATGTACCAACCATCTTCATATTTCAAAAAGAGTGTGACATTATCATAGTGAACTTTGGTCTGTGGTTCTTCTATTATGCTGTTGTTAGTACTTTTTTTGTTTTCTTTTTTTTTTTAATTCTTTATTTTCGTTTTATAACAACAAAGGAAAGGAAGACATACAGCTAAAAGACAGATACATACATAGAATGAGATACATACACCAAAGTAAACCCCTGCCACCCCCCTCCCCCCTGCTTCTTCTCTAGAAAACTAATCATTCCCGAAACGGGCGTGTACTGACATTATTGTGTTACAATACCTAACGGTGATCTGAAACATGATGAGTGTACATTAAACAGACACGTCGGAGCAATGAGCAGATTGTACATAATCATTGAGCATCTGCCATTTAGACAAGCGAGAGTGAGTTTGGGTATGGGGAATAGCTCTCCGAGATATCTGCTCATATTTACTATATAAGCAGACAAGGTTCCACCATTCATTGACAGTAAGTCGAGAGCTATCCTTCCAATTCCTCGTGATTAAACATATGGCTATACCCAGCATGAAATCAAGGAGAAAGCGACCCTTCTTAGGAAGAGAGGGGACCTCCGCCACTGAGCGGAGTCCCACAATCTTCCAAGAAAGAGGCTCGTGGAGGTGTAAGATAAATTGAATACGACCCCAGACCCGCCCCCAGTAAACCTGTAGTTGAGGACATTCATAAATAACATGAGCGAGGGTTCCCACAGCAGTATGGCAAGACCAACACTGGTCCCTAGCAGTTGTGTTCCATTTGGCTATTTTTTCTGGAGTATAAAAGCATCTATGTGCAAAAAAGAAGAGAGTTTGGGTAACTGAGGCAGATCGGGAAACCCGCACTACTTTGCTCCAGAAAACGCTCCATTGCACAGGGGTTAAAGTGGTTTGCAGTTCGCGCTCCCAGGCTTGTTGGGCTCTACAAGTAGCAGTATCTGTACCCTGACATAATAGTTTATAAAAGTTAGAGGCTACCCCATGTGTACTACTAATAGAGTGAATTAGGTCTAATAGCCCGTCCTCAGTAGGGACAGAGGGCGGCAGGATTCGAGCACTTTTGAGGCAGTGTTGAAGCTGCATCAATTGAAAGTAATGTTTCGCTGGTAACGCAAATTCCTTTTGTAAATCAGAAAAGGTTTTCCAACGAGCTGCAGAGAAGAGCTGTTGGGGTGTCCAGATCCCCCTAGAGTACCAGGGTTTCCATGCTATCGTTCTATTTAGGACTTGAATTCTGGGGTTATTCCACAGCGGGAGTCCGTCCTGAGGACATACGTTTGGGCCCAGTGATAGAATGAGAGTGTTAAAGGCCGCAAGAGTATCGACAATCATTGGGGGATGGCGGGTGTCTACTTGATGGGACATACCGGGGAGATGGATCAACGGAATTGGGCTACTAAGCTCCTCTTCTATGTCAAGCCAAACTGGTCTGCTGTCCGTTGAGGCATCTAGCCATCGGGCACCTTGTTTAAGTAGGAAGGCTTGATGATATCTGAGAAAATCAGGAAAGCGGGTACCCCCTAGTTCCTTCGCAGACTGTAGTTTTTGTTTAGCTATCCTTGGTGGTTTGCCCTGCCAGAGATAGCGGACGAGAAGGCCCTCAATATCTTTGTAGGTGTGTAGCGGGAGTAAGCATGGCAGCATTTCTAAAATATAGTTCACTTTGGGGACTATCATCATTTTCACAGTTTCTAGGCGGCCCCACCATGTAAGGGATAAGGGAGACCAACGATTTGTGAGCTCACGGACTTTGGAGACTACCTCTTTGGCATTAAAACTAATAGTGTCTTCTAAAGGAGAACAGTAATGGACCCCAAGATATTTCACCATGCGGGATTGCCAAAGGAAAGGAAAGGCCTGCATGTCAGCCTCATGTACCCAGCGGTTCAGTGGGAATGCTACAGATTTGGTCCAGTTTATTTTATAGCCCGATAATTGCGAGTATCCATCAATCAGATCCAAGACAGCTGGAACCGAATCAAGGGATACGAAGAGCATAAGGTCATCTGCATATGCAGAGAGTTTAATCTCTCTGTGACTGAAGGGGACACCTCGAATACGTGCGGACTGTCTAATAAGGAGGGCGAGGGGTTCAAGAGCTAGATCAAAGAGCATTGGTGATAGGGGGCAACCTTGACGCGTGCCTCTTTGGAGATTAAAAGGCTGAGACTTAATGGCATTTACACAAATACTGGCAACGGGTTGAGTATACATGACTTGGAGGTATCGGAGGAAGCCCTCCCCAAAGCCATACCATCGGAGAACTGCAAATAAGAAGGGCCATTCTAGGCGATCAAAGGCTTTTTCAGCATCTAGGGAAAGACCCACCCATGGGTGGTCTAAATTGGCAGCACTGGATAGCACATGGCACAAGGTCCGAGCATTGTCAGCGGTGGATCGGCCGGGTATAAAACCGCATTGGTCGGGATGGATTAAGGTGGCCATCCTGTCAGATAGCCGGGTGGCCAAGATCGTTGCGAAGATCTTATAATCGGCATTAAGTAGGGAGATTGGACGGTAGTTGGCGGTTAGCAGCGGGTCTCTGCCTTCTTTCTCAAATACTACCACATTAGCTGCAGAAAAGGATCCCAAAGAGGATGTATCTACCGCAAGGGCAGTAAAATAGAGTTTTAAGTAGGGAACTAAATCTGCACTGAACGTTCTGTAGAATTCGGTCGGGAGACCATCAGGCCTGGCGGCTCGACCCGAGGCTGTTCGTTTTAGGGCAGATTGGATCTCTGAAGTAGAGAAGGGTTCATCCAGCGCATCCCTATCAGCTTCAGAAAGGGTCGGCCACTGAATACCAGAAAACAATCACTCGAAGGTCTCTGATGAGAACTCACATTCAGATTGATATAGACGGGTATAGAAATCCCGAAAGAGTTCTACGATATCGGAGTCTGTGGTCAGTATGCCCCCTCCCTGTGGGGCTCGAAGGGCCGCTACGCGTTTGGCTTCTTTTTGACCTTTCAAGGCGTTGGCTAAAAGTCGACCGGCTCGGTTGCTTTCACGGTAGTATGTCCCTCGTTGAAGCTCAATACTCTTAGAAGCTGCAGTTGAGAGGATTGCATTATATTGAAAACGGAGACGCTGTAAGCGAACTAAGACGCATGGATCAGTACGTGAAGTTAGAACTCGTTCGCCTGCTTTGATTTGTTGGTCTAGTATAAGTAGCTGCTGTTTGCGTTGTTTCCGCAGGCGAATTTGATAACTAGTGATCGTTGCACGAATGGCCGCTTTGAAACCCTCCCACCAAGCCCAATTTGCAGTATCCTGGGGTAAATTAAAATGGAAGTAATCCTGTATGGCTGCTCGAATTTCTAACTGGAACTCTGGCTGAGTTAATAGGGCTCTATCAAAGAACCAGGCCCCCGAATTCCCTTGGGGTGCAGTAGTGTGTAATTGAAAAGAAATAGCAGCATGATCTGAAATATGTTGGGAGTGAATCTTTGCAGTGTCCACCTGAGGAACTAACAGTTTTGATATTAGAAAGAAATCTATGCGAGACTGGGATTTATGAGGGGAAGAGAAGAAGGTAAAGTCAAGCTCATTGGGGTGTAGTAACCTCCATAGATCGACTAAAGCAAGATCTTTGATCACAGAGGTAAGCGTGGTGTGACTCTTGGGGGGACCACTTGTCCTAGGCGGCTGTTTGTCAATCAGGGGATCAAGAACTAAATTGAAATCCCCCCCTATTATCAATGAAGTATTAGCAGAGGCCTGCGCAACCTGAGCAATGGTAGCAAAAAAGGCAGGGTCATCCACATTAGGAGCATAAAGGCATATACATGTAACTTCAAGGTTACCTATCTTGAGGTGAACTCTGGACCATCTACCTGCTGTATCTGAGCTAGTCGCAATAATAGTAGCATGCAGAGATTTCCTAACCAGTATGGCAACCCCACATTTCTTAGAAACGGCTGGGGAATAGGCGGCCACCATGTAAGGTTTAATATTGAGTTTAAGAGTTTCCTTCGAATTTAAATGCGTTTCTTGGAGGAAAATCAGGTCCGCAGCTTCATGACTTAGATAGCTTAGGATTTTCTTCCGTTTTATCGGATTATTGATTCCTTTTACGTTCAATGATAAAATCTTACATGGTGCCATCAATCGGTAATAGACATTTTAGGTAAGGGCGCTTGAAAACATACAACATAATCAGAATCTGTACAACAATGATATAATCACCGAGTCTGCTGACTAATACACCCCATATTGAAAAGTATGTACCAAAGTAACTTAGAGAAGAAGCAAAACCCCCAATGAAAATGGCGACCATATGTCTGCGGGAGGAGGCCCTAGAGAGGAAGATAGAGACATAAAAAAAAAAAAGAAAAGAAACACCAGAGTCCATAATTAACACTGTCTCTGATACTCATCGAGGCTACGATGGGTAGATGGAGTCGGGTCACAGATATCATCAAAATAAGGCAACAAATCGCCCTCGACAGACTCTTTGCTGAGCCGCGGCAAATCCAATATGGCAGGTACAGCGGATATGAGAATACTGGCAGGAATATTCTGGAAGTCAGCGCATCAAGTCGGCTTCTTTAGCATCCAAAAACTCCGCTAGTAGATCAGGGTCCTCAAATGTTCTTGTCTGATTGTGAAGCGTGACTCGGAGCTTGGCCGGGTACATCAGGCCATAGCGTGCTTGTAGTTGTTGAAGCCTCGGCCGGAATTCCAGAAAGCGCTTTCGGCGGTCGACCGTGGGTTTAGCCAAGTCAGGATAGAAGGAGATCTTGTGGCTCTCAAACTCCATATGGCCCTTTGCCCGAGAGGCACTGAGAATTTGCTCCACATGTTGATATCTCAAAAGTCGAAAGATGATAGGCCGCGGGGTCTTCCTGTTGAGCGTTATGTTTGTGGGTACACGATGAGCGCGATCGATCTCCAATTGTTTGGTAAAGGTGATTTGGAGCAGGGAAGGGAGGATTTTATATAAAAACTCCTTCATGTCTCCCGATTCCGCTCCCTCCGGTATGCCCACGAGTCGTAGGTTGTTGCGGCGCGCTCTATTATTGCCATCTTCCACTTCTTTCTGCAAGGCCCGCACCTGACGTTCAACTTTGTCGAGTTTGGACAGCCGGACCGCGTGGGAGTCTAATATGCTCTCCATTTTGTCCTGACGCGAAGAGAGCCCCTCTAGCCTGCCTTGCAATACACCAAGATCTTCCCGCAGCGCTCGGAGTGCTTCACCGTTTGACTGCACGAGGTCCTTAACCCCTCTAATCTCTGCGAGGATTTCCTGCTGCATTTCGGGGCCCTCGCGCAAAGCCAGCCCCTTCTGCGGGGACGGGGGTTCAGTTTTGGAGCGTTTGCCGTGAGAAGCCGCTGGAGATCCAAATTCCAGGCGCGTAGGTTTGGTCCCCGCCATCTCACCAATGTGCCCCGGCAAGATCAGAGCAGAAATTCAAGTATGTCCAGTGTTAATTCAGGATTCTGAGTAGGCCTCTCGGGAGCCTCAGCGTTATGCGACCATCCCGCTGGACATCGGGCTCCGCCCCCTGTACTTTTTTTGTTTTCATTTTTTTTAGCCACTTAAAGATCTGTAGTTATTTTATAGCTCCTTTCAGCTTGGCCCACTGCCTTTCTACTTTCCTTATTTATTCCCATCCTGCCTACTCTTTCTTCAGGTACCTTCCCATGTTGCTAAAGTCTGAATTTTTGAAATTTAGGACTTGGTTTAGTGTGACTGGACTCTGCCCTGGTTTTTATCTCAAACCACACCATGTGATGATAACTGCTGCTCAAGTGGGCACCCACATGGACATTAGGCATACTTTCTACATTTGTGAGTAGTAGATCCAATATGTCTCTTCCCTCATGGGTTCCATCATCATTTCTCTGAGCAGTGCACCTTGGAAGGAATTTAAGACTTCTTTCCGATTCAGCAGAAGGGACATTCCAATCCACATCTGGCAGGTTGAAATATCCCAGCAAGAGCACCACCCCTTTCATTGCAAACTTAAATATCTTTGATCAGGTCTTTGTCATGATTCTTTGATTGATATGAAGGTCTGTAGATGTCACCTGTGTGGACATTTATTTATTTATTTGTAAAGATTTGGTATATCACTAACGGTATCTTTTCTATTGAAGATGATCCATATTCATACCTCATTTCCCCAGGCCCCCTATATTTCAGTTGTTTTAATACTGATTTTCACATACAGGGCTACTCCTCCACCTTTTTGGTCATCTCTATTTCTCTTAAAGAGAACATAACCCTGTATGACTATGTTCCATTCATAAGACGCATTAAAGTATGTCTCTGTAGTAGCAATAATAGCTGTCTGCACCTGCACATTAGGCCTTGTAGATCTGGAACTTTATTGCTTAGACTGCATGTGTATCTGCTCATTGCTTTCCAGCTATTTCTTGATGGGTCTCATTATAATAACATAAGAAATATCATACTGGGTCAGACCAAGGTCCATGATGTCCTGTTTCCAATAGTATGTAATGAAACAAAACTTAATGGTCTTCTCCTTGAATGAATACTTCACAGTACAAATAAACCACTCTTGTTCATTCAATGTAACACTTCAGTTCAATATTCCTATATTATGTAATACAGGTCTCAGATAAACGTTGGCACTAGAATTCTGGGTATTGTATATCCCCAGTTATGTGCCCGTTAACATCAATGACCTCTACAAATGTAGTTCAAAAATATAGTGGAGTACTTAGCTTAGTATACGTTGTTTTCTCCATACAGCCAAATAATCAATGCTTCTCACTTCTCATCTTCCTTTCTTCTTAAAAGCCCAAACACCATATTTTTAGGCGCCCTCACGTTTCTCCTACCGGGTTCCTCAGGGGACCTCGTGACACTTTTATTTTCTACAAAGATAACTTATACTGGTAACCAAACTTCTTATATCATTGCTTAATATAATGACTAAACTTACTGTTGCCATAAAACTGTAAAACTGTAAATACCTGAACAATGCTGCTGCCCATGTATTACTATTCAGAGACTTCCAACTGTTTCATCTCAGAACCTGAAAACGCCACGCATGAGGACTTTCTCACCTCCTGCCATTTTTAAACTCCCGCAGCCGGCGATCTATTAATTACCCTTTAAAGACCTACCCACCCATCCCTTCATGCATGCACTTGGCCTCACAACTAGACACATGCCAACCAATCAATATCCATATTTAAACCCTCAGGCTGAACTGTGTCTAATTTGTAAATCCACCATTGCTCTCTAATTATTAGTACCTGGTCCCGCGACCTCCCCTGAGTACCCATATCTACTTCCTCAATGCACCAACATCTAAGTTGTTCAAAACTATGGCCTCGTGTCGTGCAATGCTGTACTATCGGGGCTTCCATCCATTTCCATCGTAATCTACTTTCATGTTCTTTCATTCTAATCCTAAATGGGTGAATGGTTTTTCCTATATAGAGAAGATCACAGGGACAACGTATAGCATACACTAACGTATGCGGATTCACAAGTTGTAGCATGTTTTAACCAATAATTCACACCCTTGTGGGTGAAATTGGATATATCCATTGTGATGTTACACACAGTACAGTGTCCACAACTACTATGGCCCCCTGCTTCCTTCCCCTTTTCTACTGGTTTCACGGTCCTCAACACAGCTGGACTGAGATATTCTTTAAGATTCTTACTTCTCCTCCACACACATCTCAAAGATTTATTTTGCATTCCTGGCATAACACTTAAGATAGCACTGTGTTTTCCTTAACACCTTCTGTAGACTAAAACTTAGGGGGGAATACTTCGTAATTAAATTGATGAAATCATCATCTTTCTGTTCATTTCCGTTCTCCTAGGATTCAATAACAGATTCCTGTTGTTATACAGTGCTCTTGAATATGCCTGATATACTATATGCTGAGGATAACCTCTCTCTTTAAAGTTAACCTCTAACTGTTTCGATAGTGTCTTGTAATCTTTGGTGTGGGAGCAATTGCGTCTATATCTTAAAAATTGGGATAACGGGAGGCTCTCTTTTAATCTAGGAGGATGTGCACTGTCATATGAAGGAACGTATTGCGATCTATAGTTTTCCAAAATAACGGAAGTTCCCCATTCTTCCATTTCTCTAGTAATATCTAAATATGTGATATATTGCCTATGGGACTCATGTGTGAATCTTATGTTGGAATCGCATTGATTTAACCAGAGCAAAAAAGATTGTAAACAGGGTTCCGTTCCCTGCCATAACATAAAAATGTCATCTATATACCTATACCAAGCTTTAACATTGGTTGCAAAAGGAGATTGCGACATCCATTTCCTTTCAAAGTCGCCCATATATAAATTGGCCACTGAAGGAGCACATGTGGCACCCATTGCCACTCCCAATATCTGATGATATAAAATCCCTTCGAATACAAAAAAATTTAGATATAATGCTAATTCTGTTAACTCCTGCAAGAACTCCAATAGTTCTTGCGACAGATCTCCCCGACTACTTAACGCATTTTTTACTATGGCACAAGCTGCTCTCTGGGGAATGCTCGTATACATTGAGGAAGTAGATATGGGTACACAGGGGAGGTCGCAGGACCAGGTGCTAATAATTAGAGAGCAATGGTGGATTTACAAATTAGACACGGTTCAGCCTGAGGGTTTAAATATGGATATTGATTGGTCGGCATGTGTCTAGTTGTGAGGCCAAGTGCATGCATGAAGGGATGGGTGGGTAGGTCTTTAAAGGGTAATTAATAGATCGCCGACTGCGGGAGTTTAAAAATGACAGGGGGTGAGAAAGTCCGCATGCGCGGCGTTTTCAGACGGTTCTGAGATGAATCAGTTGGAAGTCTCTGAATAGTAATACATGGGCAGCAGCATTGTTCAGGTATTTACAGTTTTACAGTTTTATGGCAACAGTAAGTTTAGTCATTATATTAAGCAATGATATAAGAAGTTCCGTTACCAGTATAAGTTATCTTTGTAGAAAATAAAAGTGTCACGAGGTCCCCTGAGGAACCCGGTAGGAGAAACGCGAGGGCGCCTAAAAATATGGCGTTGGGGCTTTCAAGAAGAAAGGAAGATGAGAAGTGAGAAGCATTGATTATTTGGCTGTATGGAGAAAACAACGTACACTAAGCTAAGTACTCCACTATATTTTTGAACTACATTTGTAGAGGTCATTGATGTTAACGGCCACCTAACTGGGGATATACAATACCCAGAATTCTAGTGCCAAACGTTTATCTGAGACCTGTATTAGATAATATAGGAATATTGAACTGAAGTGTTACATTGAATGAACAAGAGTGGTTTATTTGTACTGTTTCCAATAGTGATCAATCCAGGTCACAAGTACCTAGCCGGTTCCCATAAAGACACACATGTTCCACAATGCTTGTCCCAGAGCAAGCAGTGAATTTCCTGGGTCCTCTTTTATAACGGCTGATGGACCTTTCCTCCAGGAACTTGTCCAAACCTTTTTTAAGCACAACTACACTAACAGCTTTTACTACATCCTTCATTAAAGAATTCCGGAGTTTGATTACACATTGAGTGACAAAAAATTTCTCTTATTAGTCTTAAATGGGTTTCATTGTAGCTTCATTATATGTCCCCTAGGTTTTCTACTTTTTGATGGCATAAACAATCGATCTACGTTTACCCATTCCATTCCATAAATTTATAGAATTCTGTCATATCTCCCCTCAGCCATCTCTTTTCCAGATTGAAGAGACCTAACCTTTTAAGCCTCTCCTCATAGGAGTTTCCTTCCATCCCCTTTACCATTTTGGTGGCTCTTCTTTGTATCTTTTCTAATTCCGATACATCCTTTTCAAGATACAGCAACCAGAATTGCAAACAATATTCAAGGTGCGGTCACACCATGGAACAATAGAGAGGCATTATAATATCCTTGTTTTTAATCTCCATTCCTTTCCTTATGATTCCAGCAAGGCCGCGGGTCCCGTCCGCGTGGCCGCTCCTAACCGGGGGGGTGGCGGGCCGTTCGCCCCGCCCCCTCTCGGTTGCGGCGGCGCGCGGCTGGTTACTGCCCGCGCGGCCGGGCGCCTCATTGGCTCCCCGTGGCATTTTAAACGCCCGGGAGCCAATGGGAGGCTGGGCCGCGGCGGCGGGGGGGGGGGGATAAGTGGCGCGGGGACCCAGCTCTGCATCGGCAGTTGCTGGGTCAGGGCTGGAGGCTCCGGTTGTGTGCGGGCTGGCTGCACCGGATTCGACTGGCTGTGGAGGGCCTGTGGCTGCAGCCTGAGGCAGCACGTGCTACGGCGCTGTCTACGGCGCTCCGGGAGGCAGCGATTCAGTGACGGGGGACTCGGAGGCTCGTGGCTCTCCAGGCAAGTTGTTTGCACTGTGGGTTGTTCCTCTCTATCGGCATAAGGATTGCTTTCAGTATTATTAATTGCTGGGACACACTGAGCGTCCTCTCTCTCCACTAAAAAAAAAAAAAAAAATTCTCTCTCCTTGCCTTCAGCCTATTATTTGACCATGGCTGGCGGGGGCAAGAAGGGGGGTGCCTGTAAGCGCCACGGGACAGGGAAGGCCAAGCCTGCTGGTCCGGGGAGGGGAGAGCCTGTCCCTGTGGGGCGCCTGGCTCCTATTAGAAGAGGGACAAGGGGCAGGGCTCCGAGCCGTGGTCCGACGTCCGACCAGGGGTCTAGCCCGGTCCCCAGGCGGGCAGGTAAGGGGGTTTCGGCTGGTCGGGCAGCTGGGGGCCGGCGTGGCCGGTCTCCAGCCCCGGCTAGAGGTGCTTTGGGGTGGGGAGCGGCCCCTGATGGCCCGGGGGGGCTAATGGTCCCAGGGGGGGGAGCGAAGGGGTGGCTCCTCCGTCGGACAACGTGGGTATGGATGCTGCGAGTCAGGGGGTCCATCTGCTCCTGCTGGGGCGGCCTATTCCCCTGCATGGGCGCATTGGCAGGGCGGGGGTCAAGGCCCTTCCCGTGCGGAATGGCTAGGGGCGTGGCAGCCGCCTTGGCCAGGGGTGGGTTCGCCTTCGCCTTTCCCTGTTTTTTCTCCGCAGGTTTCGCCCGGCTGGCACTACTGGGGGCAACCGTGTGGGGTTCCTGCTGGACAGACGGACGGTGGGAGGGCGAGCACCAGTGGAGGCCCCGCGTCTTCGGGAAGTGGAGGAGGAGCGGAAGCCTCAGCGTTGACAACACCGGAGATGGGCGCGTCTTCTGCGGTGGCAGCACTGGCGGCAGGTGAGTTGGCGGCTGGGAAAAAGGCGGGGGAGGGGGGTAAGAAGCGAGCGACCAAGCGCAAGCGGGGTTCCGGTCGCCGGCGGCGGCGTTCGGGGTCCTCCTCTTCTTCATCTTCGGAGTCTTCGTCCGACTCGGTGTCAGACGACTTGGCCGGGAGTCCGGGGGCCACTGGCGGGGAGGTCGGCGTTGGACAGGTGGGTTCGGGGGTCGGCGTGGGGCAGGTGGGTTCGGTGCCTTCGGTGGCGTTTTTCTCTGAGTTATGGGAAGGGGTGCCGAAGAAGCTGCGGAAAAAGATTGTAAAACGTCGTTACGTAGATATTTTCCGCTTACTCGAAGGTCGTAAACGGTCGGGGGATAGCCGACGGAAGCGTAAGGAGGACGAGAAGGCGGGTAGGGTCAAGAGAGTGGCTCGGAATGTCGTTAATTGGACTCGGTCTTTCTTGAGGTTGGCGAGTGTATGGGGTCATTCCCATCCGGAGCAGTACGGTATGCTGTTGGCTTATGCGGACTCTATACTGGAGGCCTCACAGACTCATGATGGTTGGGCTTGGCTCAACTATGATGAGAAATTCCGTGATAAGATGGAGGAGAATCGCCTATTGTCGTGGGGAACCCAGGATATTAATCTTTGGCTAACGCAGATGGCCATCAGACCGGGCGGGGGAATTATGGGTGGGCAAAGAGGTGGAGTAGCCACCCCTGCGTGGGCGGATCGGCCCTTTCGATCGGGCGTGCCCCCTGTTTTGCAGAGAACTCCAGGGGGGGGAGGAGCGGGGGACCTGTGCTGGCGTTTCAACAAGTCTTCCTGCCCCTTTCCGGATTGCAAATTCCGGCACGCCTGCTCCGTCTGTAATGGGGGTCATTCAGCTCTCAAGTGTGTCAGGAAGAATGGCGGGAGCGGGTCAGCCCCCGGCCACAAGTAGCGGGGACGTCTGGAGCTTGGCCCCCACCCCGGTTGCGATTGATGTGTTAGGCCCCTGGCTTAAGAAGTATCCGAAGCGACAGGTCAGCAGTCTTTTGGAATCTGGGTTTAAGGAGGGGTTTCCCATACCGGTGGTGGGTTGTGTAGGGGTACACAAGGCGAGGAATTTGCCTTCGGTCCGGCGCTTCGCGCAGCTGGTACATGATAAGTTGGCTACTGAGCTGGCATTAGGTAGGGTGGCGGGTCCTTTCACAGAGCCCCCTTTTGCAGGGTTCGTGGTTTCTCCGCTGGGTATCATTCCGAAGAAGGAGCCGGGGAAGTATCGCCTGATACATAATCTCTCGTTTCCTATTGGTTCCTCAGTGAATGATCACATTCCTAAAGTTTTGTGTGCGGTACGGTACGCATCCTTTGATGAGGCCGTGGAGCTGGTACGAGCCAGTGGGCCGGGGTGCTTGATGTCCAAAGTGGATATTGAATCTGCTTTCCGTTTATTGCCGGTGCACCCTTCTGCTTTCCATTTGTTGGGGTTTTGCTTCGAAGGGCAATTTTACTTCGATAAATGCATGCCTATGGGCTGTTCGATTTCCTGTGCGTATTTCGAACAGTTTAGCTCCTTTTTGCACTGGGCATTCGTGGACTGGGTGGGATGCGGTTCGGTTGTGCATTATTTAGATGACTTCCTCTTTGTGGGGCCAGCGCAGACGGGGCAGTGCAAGGCTTTGTTGGAGGGTTTTGTCCAGTTGGCCCAAGTGTGGGGTGTTCCATTGGCATCCGAGAAGACGGCGGGTCCGGCGACTACACTTACCTTTCTGGGGGTGGAGTTGGATTCTGTGGCGTTGGTGGCTCGCTTGCCGCAAGAGAAAGTTGCCAGTCTGCGGGTGTTGGTCGCCAATGCGCTGGGCTCTAGTAAGCTAACGCTGCGGGAGATGCAGTCTTTGGTGGGGTCCCTGAATTTTGCGTGTCGGGTGATCCCGATGGGGTGAGTATTTTTGCGCCGGTTGTCCGCTGCTACTTCGGGCGTCTCTAGGCCGCATCATCGGATCCGGCTGTCCGGCAGCTTGCGGGCAGACCTGCGGATTTGGGACGATTTTCTTCGTGGCTTCAATGGTACCACGGTGCTGAGAGACCCGGAGGTGACTTCTGCGGATTTGCAGTTGTATACGGATGCAGCGGGGAGTTCTGGTTTGGGGATTTATTTTGGGGGCGCATGGTGTGCGGAAGGCTGGCCTCCGTCCTGGCGAGCGGTGGGGCTTACGCAGAATATTACCTTCCTCGAGTTGTTTCCCATTTTGGTGGTACTGTCGTTGTGGCCGGATAGACTCCGCAATCGCAGAGTACGCTGGTGGTGCGACAACGAGGCGGTAGTGTCGGTGATCAATAACTATTCCCCAAGATGTCAGCCGGTAGCTGACCTGATGCGGCAGGTGGTGTTTTCATGCTTGCGGTTGAATTTAGTGATTAAGGCTCGTCATATCCCTGGGAGTCATAACCAGATTGCTGATGCTCTTTCCCGTTTCAAGTGGGCGCTGTTTCGGACCTTGGCGCCGGATGCGGACGACGCGGGATCGGCGGTCCCGGAGCATTTATGGCGGATTGGCCTCCAGGAATGATCGAGCTGTTGCGGCAGTCTGTCTCCTCAGCGACATGGGTCACGTATCAACGTGGCTACTGCAGTGTGGTGTCCTTCTTGCTACTCCATGGATGGCGGCCCGGGCGGGCCTCGGATTTGCTGATGGGTCAGTATGTGGCGGCGGCTAAAGAACAGGGCTTGTCACGGGCCACTACCCGACGGAACATAGCAGGGTTCGCCTTTTTCGCAAGGGCTTTCGGGTGGGGGGGGCGGGAGGGGGATTTCTAACGCGTACGTTGTTGCGGGGTTGGGAGCGGTCCAGTCCCTCGCCCGGGGATTGGCGGCGTCCTATTACACATGACCTACTGTGTCGGTTGTGCGGGGCTTTGCCGCAGGTGGTGTCCTCCTGCTATGAAGGGGTGCTTTTTCGGGCCGTTTTTTCGTTAGCCTTTTTCGGCGCATTTCGGGTGGGCGAGCTGGTTTCGGAGTCGGGGCGGCTTCACAATGGGAGGGAGGTGCAAGTGCGTCACGTGCACTTGCTCGGGAGTAGGGTTCGTATCCGCCTGGCCCGTTCTAAGACGGATCAGGCGGGTAGGGGTCTGTGGGTGGACTTGGCAGCGGTTCAGGGTTCCCCCTCGTGTCCAGTCGCGTTACTGCAGGCGTACTTACGCGTTCGTCCGGAGGTGGATAGTAGCCTTTTTATCCATCTGGACGGGCGGGTTCTTACGCGCTTCCAATTTACCGCAGTGCTGCGCCTGGCTTTACGACAGATAGGTGAGGAACCTGGTGCCTTTGCCCCTCATTCCTTCCGGATCGGAGCGGCAACCAGTGCAGCGGTGGCTGGACTGCCCGATCAGGAGATACAGCGCATTGGGCGATGGCGGTCGGGAGCCTTCCAGAGCTACGTGCGTTTGTAGGGGAGTGGGTGGGGGGGGCATTAACGGGGCTGTTCTTTGTCTTTCAGGTGTGGGGCAGCGATGCTGTTGGATTTTGGGCCACTCCTTTGTCTTCTGGGCGGGTCGGCGAGCAGCGATGCGCCCAGTGGGGCTGAATTTGGGACTTCCTGAGCGGGCGGTGACGATCACATGGCTGGGCGAACGCGGACTCCGGTGGATCCAACTCCTGCCTTTGCTTCGGCACCTCCAGCGTTCCCGAGGCACCCCGGATGTGTTACTGCTCCACTTGGGTGGCAACGATCTCGCTTCATGGACCTGCCGGCAGTTGATTCGAGCAGCTATCAAGGACTTTGGGGTGGTTTTGGGGATGTTTCCGGATGTACTATTGCTATGGTCGGATATCATTCCAAGGCCGTCCTGTAGGGCTCAGCGACGGTGGTCACGGGGTCTGACCAAAATTAACCGTCAAATTGGCCGGTGGGTGGGACAGCAAGGGGGCTGTCAAATTTTTCACCATTGGGTGGACGTGGACTGCCCGGGCCTCTATAGGCCAGATGGGGTGCACTTGTCCCCGATAGGGCTAGATTTACTGCTGAACGATTGGCAGGAGGCCTTGGAAGGTATGCCTTTGGGGGCGAGGGCTGGTCGCAGCTTACCTTTGGGGGGCGGCTCTGGTCGTGGCTGACCTGAGCCGGTGGCGGGATCCCGGAGGTTTCCGGGGTCCGGAGCCGGTGGCAAGCATGAGGGCGGGGGTGGGGTACCCCCGACCCGGTTAATCCCTCAGGCTTTTGCTAATAGCATGGCGAAGCCGGAAGAGGGAGGGAGTGGAAAATGTCGGGCCTGTGCCCGGGGGAAGCGGATGCGGCGTCACCTTGCTACTAACACGGCGGGTGAGAGCTCGCTCTGCTTGGGGGGGGGGGGTTAAAATATGTTGATGTTGGATTATGTGTGTTGAAAAGGTTATTAAAGCTGCGACCAGTTTAAGTCCCAAATGGTTGTCATGTGTTTGTTTTGAATTACTCTGTCGGGGGAAGGAAAGTGGGGGTGGGGCCTGGGGAGGGGCGAGAGGTGTCGTCCGCCTTACCCGGTTACAGCAAGGCCGCGGGTCCCGTCCGCGTGGCCGCTCCTAACCGGGGGGGTGGCGGGCCGTTCGCCCCGCCCCCTCTCGGTTGCGGCGGCGCGCGGCTGGTTACTGCCCGCGCAGCCGGGCGCCTCATTGGCTCCCCGTGGCGTTTTAAACGCCCGGGAGCCAATGGGAGGCTGGGCCGCGGCGGCGGGGGGGGGGGAGATGTGGCGCGGGGACCCAGCTCTGCATCGGCTGTTGCTGGGTCTGGGCTGGAGGCTCCGGTGGTCCCGCCCGCCCACCCCGGCTGGGGGAGGCTTTGGGGGGGGGGTGTTTGGGTTGTTGCAGCTGGAGGGGGGCTTTGGCGGGATCCCGGAGGTTTCCGGGGTCCGGAGCCGGTGGCAAGCATGAGGGCGGGGGTGGGGTACCCCCGACCCGGTTAATCCCTCAGGCTTTTGCTAATAGCATGGCGAAGCCGGAAGAGGGAGGGAGTGGAAAATGTCGGGCCTGTGCCCGGGGGAAGCGGATGCGGCGTCACCTTGCTACTAACACGGCGGGTGAGAGCTCGCTCTGCTTGGGGGGGGGGGGTTAAAATATGTTGATGTTGGATTATGTGTGTTGAAAAGGTTATTAAAGCTGCGACCAGTTTAAGTCCCAAATGGTTATCATGTGTTTGTTTTGAATTACTCTGTCGGGGGAAGGAAAGTGGGGGTGGGGCCTGGGGAGGGGCGAGAGGCGTCGTCCGCCTTACCCGGTTACTAGCATTCTATTTGCCTTCTTGTCCATCATTGCACAACGGGTGGAGGGCTTTAACGTGTTATCCACGATGATGCCTAAATCTTTTTCCTGTGTGGTGGTTCCTAATGTGGAACCTTGCATTGTGTAACAATAGTTTGGATTGTTCTTTCCTAGGTGCATAACTTTCCACTTATCCACAATAAATTTAATCTGCCATTTGAACACCCAGTCTTCCAATTTATCAAGATCGTCTTGCAATTTTTCCCAATCCTCTTGTGTTTTAACAACTTTGAATAATTTTGTGTCATCTGAAAATTTGATTGCCTCACTCATTGTTCCCATTTTCAGGTCATTTATGAATATGTGAAAAAGCAGTGGACCCAGCACAGATCCTTGGGGGTCCTCCACTATTCACTTTTCTCCAATTTGGAAAATTGGCCATTTAGCCCTACCCTCTGCTTCCTATCTTTAACCAGTTCCTGATCCACAATAGTACACTGTCTCCTATCCCATGACTTTTTAATTTTGCCAAGAGTTTCTCATGAGGGACCCTGTCAAAGACTGTCAGAAAATCCAGATACACTGTATCAACCAGCTCACATTTGCCTACCTGTTTATTCACACCTTCAAAAAATATAACAGATTGGTAAAACAAGACCTTCCTTGGCTAAATCCATGTTGTCTTTCTCCCATTAAACCATTACTATCTACATGTTCAGTAATTTTGTTCTTTATAATGGTATCTACAAATTTGCCTGGTTCTGACATCAGGCTCTTTGGTCTGTATTTTCCCATATCACCCCTTGAACCCTTTTTAAAAATTTGCATTACATTGGCCATTCACCAATCTTCAGGTATTACAGATAATTTTAATGATAGTTCAGATTATTAATATAAGCTCTGCAATCTCATATTTCAGTTCTTTCAACACTTTCAGATGTATCCAGGTGATTTGCTACTCTTCAGTTTATCAAACACTTGCAACACATCTTCCTGGTTTATCGATATTTCTTTCAATTCTTCTGATGCATCACCTTTAAATACCATTTCAGTCATGGATAACTTCCCTATATCTTCTTCAGTAAAGACCGAAGCAAAGAATCTATTCAGTCTCTCCACTCTGGCCTTGTCCCCTCTTGGTGCTCCTTTTACCCCTTTATCATCTAATGGTCCAACTGACTCACAGATTTTTTGCTATAAATGTACTTGAAAAAGTTGAAAAAGTTTTTGTTATGTGTTTTTACTGCCACAGCAAGTTTTTGTTCAAATTCTCTCTTTGCCTCCCTCATCAATGGCTTGCAACTAACTTGCTAGTGCTTATGTTGTTTTCCATTTTTGTCATTTGGCTCTTTTTTCCATTTCCTGAAAGATGCTTTTTTGACTATAATAGCCTCTCTGACCTCACCTTTAAAACATGCTGGCAGTTTTTTGGTCTTCCTTCCACTTTTCTTAAAGCATGGAATACAGCTGGTTTGGGCTTCCAAGATAGTATTTTTAAATAACACCCATGCTTGATGCAGATCTTTAACTTTTGCAGCTGCTCTTTTTAGTTTCCTCATTTTATCATATGTAGTCTGCCTTTTGAAAGTTAAAAGGTAGTACTGTGAATTTCCTTGTCATCCTTCCTCCATTTATTAAATCAAATGTGATCATGCTATGATCACTATTGCCAAATGGCCCCAACACCCTTATATCTTGCACCAGATCTTTTGTTCCACTAAGGACTAGGTCCAAAATGGCTTCTCTTATTGATTCATGAACCAGCTGCTCCAAGGGCAGTCATTTTTTTCATCTAGAGACTTTATTTACCTAGAATGTCCTACCGTGACACTGACATGGTCGATACCAGGGTAATTGAAATCACCCATTATTATTACAGTGTTGTAACTTTTGTTAGCTTCCCTGATCTCTTTGAGCATTTCACCATCCATTTGTTCATTCTGGACAAGCGGTCTGTAGTGCAACCCCACTGCCATCGCCTTCCCCTTTTGACATGTTATTTCAGTCCATAGAGATTTTACAGCGTATTTTGTTTCATTCAAAACTTTAATCTCGTGTGACTCAATGTCCTCTCTAACATAGAGTGCAACTGCTCCATCAATTTGATCTACTCTATCATTGTGATATAATTTGTATGCAGGTATCACTGTCCCACTGGTTATCTTCCTTTCACCAGGCCTTTGAGATACCAAGAATATCTAACCTCTCATTTAGTGCTATATATTCTAACTCTCCCATCTTATTGTTTAGACTTTTAGCATTTGACTACATGCATTTTAAAGGTTGTATTCATATTAATCTGGTTATCATTAGGCAGGGGTAATCTGCTCTGTACTTAAGGACATTTAGGTTACTTTTGTACATTATTCCGAACCTTGCACTCTTGGGCAACTGTTGGCTTCCCCCTATTATCTAGTTTAAAAGCTGCTCTGTCTCCTTTTTAAAGGTTGATGCCAGCAGTCTGGTTCCATCCTGGTTAAGTGGAGCCCATCCCTTTGGAAAAGCCCTTCCTTTCCCCAGAATGTTGCTCAGTTCATAACAAATCCAAAGCCCTCTTCCTTGTACAACACTGGAGTTCTACCTGCCTTTCAGGTCCTGCGTGTGGAATGGAAAGCATTTCTGAGAATGTTACCCTGGCAGATCTGGATTTCAGCTTCCTACCTAAGAGCCTAAATTTAGCCTCCAGAACCTCCTTACCACACTTTCCTATGTCATTGGAACTAGCATGTACCAAGAGAGCAGACTCCTCCCCAGCACTATCTAAAACCTTGTCTAGGTGGCACATGAGGTCCGCTACCTTCACACCAGGCAGACATGTTACCAGGCAATCCTCATGTCCACAAGCCACCCAGCTATCTACATGCCTAGTGATCGAATCACCAACTATAACAGCTGCCCTAACCCTTCCCTCATGGGCACATAGCCCTGGAGAAACCTCCTTGGTGCGAGAGGTTTTTACAGGTCCTAGGTACAGGATCATCTTTTTTCTACTACCATCCTCTACCTTGTTGCTGACAAGTGAATAGCTAAGATGTTTTATTTTGTTATTTTCCACACTACTGTCTTGCTTTTGCTGAGGATGATATCCCAGACTCCTCTGATTCCATATGCTAACCCTATCCTCCAGCTAAAATGCCTAGTAATATATTGTCAGGAATTCTCATTTTGGGGTATGTTTACTAAGCCCTGCACTAGTTAAATGTGTGTGGTCTGCACTACCAGTGCGAGACTGTGGGTTAACTGAAGAGGGGAGGGTACATCCACCCCCTTGCAGTTACAGCATCAGTTTTAGAATCCTTACTTTCTTCTTTGATCACACCCAGTATTTGGTTTGTATTCCTGCTAACTGATGATCATGAAAAGCATTTCACCTTTTTGAGACCATTGGGCTGTGTTCCCAAGTTAATGGCTCTGATAATACAGTCTCCTGGAACTATGGATTTTCTGTTTTGAGATTTTTTTTTCTCAGTGCTTTGGGAATGATGTTTGCAGTGAGTGACTCTTTTCGCCTTAGGCTCCATCTCAGATTTCATGTCATGAGCATCATAACATTCCAGTGGAGCAAAGGAATTTTGTAAAAGCAACATGGGTGTAACACTGGATCAACAGTTGAATATGAAAGCACATATAAGCAACACGGTCAAGGCAGTATACTTCAAGATTCGGACAATCCATCACCTGCGACCCCTTCTGGAACCAGATGACTTCAGGACAATCTTCCAGGCCTTAGTCATCCCCCACTATGACTTCTCCAATGCCATCCTACAAGGTCTACCGAAAAACACGCTGTACCCACTTCAGCTGGCTATGGATACTGCCGCCAGAACACTACATGGTGCCACCAGGAAGGAGCACATAACACCACTCCTGAAGCACCTACATTGGCTCCCAATCTACTGCAGACTTATATTCAAGATCCTACTACTGACCTTCAAGGCCATCAACAGACTCACTTCCACGTCCATATCAGATCTCATTCTTCCCACCCCCTCAAATAGAGCCAGAAGATTGGTTTCAGCCAACACCCTTAATATCCCTAGCAAGATTACAAAATGCTTACAAACAACAAGAAAAAGGGCCTTCATGTTCTATGCCCCATCGTACTGGAATGGTCTACCGCCTGACATCCGAGCAATTACGGACCTTACACAATTCAGGAAGGCTCTGAAACATCACCTCTTCCTACAGCATTATGGTATCACACAACAACCACTTAATTGCAGTCACCAAGATACATACACCAACCTTCCTACCACGCCCTCACACTGCGCGCCACAGTAGCAATATCAAACCCCTTCTAGTGCATGTATACAACAAAATAAAACTCTGTAAACACCTTTTAACCCAGAGCTTGTACATAGTTTCCCCAGTTAATCCAAGTTGAATTACCTTGTTCTCTGTAAGTCCAGTACAGACGTTCCCTGTGTCTGAACAAATCTTATGTTATTTGTAAACCGAGCTGATACTGAAGAGCGCGATATAGAAAAGACTTTAATAATAATAATAACAAGTGGGAGGGAGGATACCTCTTTGTTGCACATCATAATCTACCAAACCAAACTGTAACACACCAATTCTAGCATTGTTCTATTCTCTGTGACAGTGAAGGTAAAATGCAAGGAGTGCTAATAGTTCTAGAGGATATCTTAATTGTAGCCATATCTTGTTTGTGTTTTGTGAGTTCCTTTCTTATAGAAGAGAGTTGGAAAGCTTGGAGCCTCCAGATTGTCTGCCTTAGGACTAAGGCATTTTCTTGCAAATGATTTCTGACCTGGATATTCCATCTGGAGCTATACTAGTGACTCTCGATATAGTCTCCCTTTATACTAATATTGATCAGATTGAGGCTCTGAATCTGCTGCAACACAAATTCTCTTTTGCGCCAGAACGTATACCTAAACATTTCCTATTACAGCTAGCGGAATTCGTTTTAACTCGTAATTATTTTGTATCTGAAGGAATCTACTACCAACAGCTATCGGGGATAGCTATGGGAGCTACAATGGCTCCCTCGATTGCTACCCTTTATTTAGCAGATATGGAGATATCTCTGAACAATCAGCCCTATATCAACATGTGCTGATGTGAAAGCGTTTCTTAGATGATGTCTTCTTTATTTGGATTGCGGATATGGGGTCTCTCCATATGTTTATAGATTGAAATGGATAAAATTGAGTTTTTAGATCTTCAAATTTGTCAAGATAATGGGCGTTTATATACATCCCTTTATCGCAAATCTGTACAAAGGAATAGTTTATTGCACTACCACAGTTATCATCCGGGCCCCCTTCGACGTGGGCTTCCCTATGGGCAATTTCTCCGATTACGGCATTTATGTCACTCTATTGAGGTGTTTAAATTCTATGCTCAAGATCTTCGTCATCGTTTAAAATCTCGGGGTTACCCAGATTCTATAGTTGATCAAGCATATAAAAGAGCATGCTACACCCATAGGGAATGGTTGCTAGACCCTGCATATACTGCTTCAAGATCAGTAGATGAATCTAAAATAACAGGGATATTACCATATACAGCCTGGAGTAAGGATGTACTACGGATTATAAAAACACATTGGCCAATTCTTCAACTTCATGATTGTTTTAATGTCCCCCTACAGATTGCATTTTCTAGGGGTCGAAATTTGGGCAATATTCTTGTCAAAACATCTATGCAGGAAGATCGTTTGGTATATCATAAGCCTACTATCGGCCATATTGCATGCCAACAATGTGGATTTTGTGACTCAACACTTACTGGTATAGATTGGCAACATCCAAAAACACAACAAGTATATCAGCGTCGATGGGACACAACTTGCGATTCCACCTTTGTAGTGTATCTAATTCAATGCCCATGTCCTCTTGTTTATGTTGGTAGAACGATCCGCCCTATGAAACGTCGCCTGAGTGAACATGCATCTCGACATCGCCGTGCAGTGCTTTCTGCTCCGATGGTCTCTCATTGTATTGAATTTTGCCATAATTTTGACCAACTTCATTGGACTATACTTGATCATGCTCCAAATAACCCCCGTGGCGGGCCAAGAGAAGATAATCTTCAATTTTTAGAACAACGCTGGATATTTCGCCTTGATTCAATGGAGCCGGGAGGTCTAAATAGAGAAATTGACTGGCAAAGTTTAATTTGAATAAATTTCATCATAACTCAAGTTTCACCAATCAGATCAGGGGTTCCCCGTCATGTGGGGGTTTTCCCGATATTGATTGGTTGGTTCTCTTCCTTTAAAAAAGCGATTGATCTGCCATTGTAAAAAGCTATGACCTGAGCTGCAGTGACAGCGTTTTTTGAGGACGGCTGTTGAAGTTGGAATTTTGGATTTTGCACTTGATACAGGGCGACAGTGCCCGAAACGTGCACGTCGTGTTTGGAATCATCTAAACCAGCGTCTCTGGACTAAGATAAGTTTCTTGCATTCTTAGATAATAGATTTTGAATTTTTACTTCTGGTGAAGAACCTTAATAAAATAAAAATGGCTACCCGCCTGGTGTGGGTCGGTTCCCCATCCGACCTTCCTACAGCTAGCTCCGACAATAAATATCTAATTTAGAAGGTCATTATTCTGAGGTTGGGTTTTTGATATAATTGATGATTAGCCCTTACCTATAGGTTTTTTTTGGTATTGCCTTAGGACTAAGGCATCACAATTATTGCATTGAATTAAGGACATGATAAGTTAGTTTGAAGAGGTAGAACAGCTGTACTATTTATTTAGACAGTTTTGTATACCACCTTATCTTTCAATCAAAGTGGTCACAACACAATTGGGGGATACATTTAACACAAGGGGATATGAGACACATACACTAATACTTACAGGGACCATGGGCAATGGAGGGTTAAGTGGCTGGCCCAAGACCACAAGGAGCACCTGTGGGACTAGAAACCCCAGTCCTTCCAACCCAAGGTTGCTATCCTCTAGTGGGATTTGAACCCCTGACTTTCTGGCCTAAGGTAACTTGCCCCAACCACTAGGCCACTCCTTCCTATGATAATGAAGATCAAATAAGAGGTTTATTTGATTTCCCCTAATTGTAGACTATTGATTATGTATATTGGAAAGACTGTAGGAAAAGCAAAGTGTGAGAGGGGTGGGGTGGAAGGGAACATAAGTGACAAATCTGCTTCAAATTATTATTGAAAACACAATGGTAATAAACTACCCAACTAATGCAATGAGAAAGAAATTTAGCAGTCAGAAAATTTACAAAATTAAGCAAAGTGATCCGCACTTCTGACCCATTTCTCAGCAAAGAAAGGATTAGTTTGAGGAGTTTCCCCTCAAACTATTTTAAATGCAGACTTCTTTTCCCCTTTGCTTTAATTTTTCAGTTAGAGACCCCTTCTGGGCAACTGTTTACTACTTAAACACTACGCTGCTCTTTCTTAGGTATAAGCCAAGATTGCTTGTCTAAAACTTTTATAAAATAATACCTGGAATGTGGGTAGTTTTACATATATCTGCAGATTAAATTTCAGGCAGAAAAAGTTGGCTATAATCTATGCAATGCAATGTGTCAGTGCTGACTCCTGGTGACCCAGCAGCTCCTGGGTTTTCTTGTCAGTGTGACTGGAAGTAGATCCCAGGCATTTCTTCCAAGACAATGGAGGGTTAAGTGTCTTGCTCAAAGCCACAAGGAGTGCTAGTGGGAAGTGAATGCTGGTCTTTTAGTTATCAAGCAGGTGCTCTAACCACTAGGCTACTCCTCCACTCATTATAATCTATAAATCTACCAAAAATTCTACATTGACATTATAGCAATTTTAAAGTAACAAAGGTTCTAGATGCAGGGATGTTATCAGTGGTGTGTTTCAGAGATTGGCCCTTGATCTTATTATTTATAACATTTTTGTAAGTGATATTGCAGAACATCTGTCAGGAAAGACATACCTCTTTATATACGATACCAAAATCTGCAAAAGAATAGAAAGGCTATAAGGTATGGATAACATGAGGAGAGATCAATCAAAATTTGAAGAATGGTCAAAAATTTGACAACTTAGATTTAATACTAAAAAATACATGAAGATGCATTTGGGTTGCAAAAACACAAAGGAATGGTACTGTATAGGGAGTGAAGTACTTTAATACATGAAAGAAGAGTGGAACTGAGAGGTGATCATATCAGATGATTTTAAAGTGGCCAAATAGGTAGAAAAGGTGACAGCAAAAGTCAGAAGGTTGCTTGGGTGCTTAGGCAGAGGAATAGCTTGCAGGAAAATCGAGGAAATAGTGCCTTTGTACAAGTCTCTATAAGAACATAAGAACATAAGATATGCCATACTGGGTCAGACCAAGGTCCATCAAGCCCAGTATTCTGTTTCCAACAGTGGCCAATCTAGGTCATATGTACCTAGCAGTTTCCCCAAGGGACACAGGTTCCACAATGCTTGTATTGGTTCAAGCATTGATATCCTGGGTCCCTTCTTAATAATGGTTTATGGACCTTTCCTCCAGGAACTTGTCCAAACCTTTTTTAAACCCAGCTACACTAACAGCCTTTACTACATCCTCCGGTAACAAATTCCAGAATTTGATTACACGTTGAGTAAAAAAATATTTTCTTTTATTAGTCTTAAATAGTTTACCCTGTAGCTTCATTGCATGTCCCCTAGTCTTTCTATATTCTGATAAGGTAAACAATCAATCTACGTTTACCTGTTCCACTCCGTTCATTAATTTATAGACTTCTATCATATCTCCCCTCAGCCGTCTCTTTTCCAGGTTAAAGAGCCCTAACCTTTTTAGCCTTTCTTCATAGGAGTATCCTTCCATCCCCTTTACCATTTTGGTGGCTCTTCTCTGAACCTTTTTTAAAATCGCTATATCCTTTTTAAGATACGGCGACCAGAATTGCACACAATATTCAAGGTGCGGTCTCACCATGGAACGATATAGAGGCATTATAATATCTTTTGTTTTATTTTCCATTCCTTTCCTTATCATACCTAGCATTCTATTTGCTCTCTTGGCCGCTGCTGCACACTGGGCCGAGGGTTTTAACATGGTATCCACAATGATGCCTAAATCTTTTTCCTGGGTGGTAGTTCCTAATGTGGAACCTTGCATCGTGTAACCATAGTTTGGGTTGTTCTTCCCTAGGTGCATAACCTTGCACTTGTCCACATTAAATTTCATCTGCCATTTTGATGCCCAGTCTTCCAATTTATCAAGATCCTCTTGCAATTTTCCACAATCCTCTTGGGTTTTAAAAACTTTAAATAGTTTTGTGTCATCTGCAAATTTGATAACCTCACTCGTTATTCCACTTTCCAGGTCATTTATGAATATGTCAAAAAGCAGCGGACCCAGCACAGATCCCTGGGGTACACCACTATTCACCTTTCTCCATTGGGAAAATTGGCCATTTAGCCCTACCCTCTGCTTTCTATGTTTTAACCAGTTCCTGATCCACAATAGTACACTGCCTCCTATCCCATGACTCTTTAGTTTTGCCAAAAGTCTCTCATGAGGGACCTTGTCAAAGGCTTTCTGAAAGTCCTGATACACAATATCAACCGACTCACCTTTGTCCACCTGATCATTCACTCCTTCAAAAAAACATAACAGATTAGTAAGACAAGATCTTCCTTGTCTAAAGCCATGTTGGCTGTCTCCTATTAGGTCATGACTATCTACATGCTGAGTAATTTTATTCTTTATGATGGTTTCTACCATTTTTCCCGGTACTGACGTCAGGCTCACCGGTCTGTACTTTCCCGGATCACCCCTGGAACCTTTTTTAAAAATTGGTGTTACATTGGCGATCCTCCACTCTTCAGGTATTAGAGATGATTTTAATGATAGTTCACAGACTACTGCAATCTCAGGTCTGCAATCTCATATTTCAGTTCTTTCAACATCCTTGGATGTATACCATCCGGCCCAGGTGATTTGCTACTCTTCAGTTTATCTAATAGTTGTAATACATCTTGCTGATGTATCGATATTTCCTTCAATTCTTCCGCACCTTTAAATACCACTTTAGTCATGGGTAACATCCCTACATCTTCCTCAGTAAAGACTGAAGCAAAAAATTCATTCAGTCTCTCCGCTATCGCCTTGTCGCCTCTTAGTGCTCCTTTAACCCCTCTATCATCTAATGGACCAACTGACTCTCTCACAGGTTTTTTGCTACGAATGTACTTGAAAAGGTCTTTACTTCGCGTTTTTGCTTCCGCAGCAAGCTTCTTCTCAAATTCTCCCTTTGCCTGCCTTATCAATGCCTTGCATTTGACTTGCCAGTGCTTGTGCTGTTTCCAGGTTTCGTCGTTTGGCTCTTTTTTCCATTTCCTGAAAGATGCTTTTTTGGCAACAACAGCCTCTCTGACCTCACCTTTAAGCTATGCTGGCAGTTTTTTGGACTTCCTTCCACTTTTCTTAAAGCATGGAATACAGTTGGTCTGGGCTTCCAAGATAGTATTTTTCAACAACAGCCAAGCCTGATGTACTTCTTTAACCTTTGCAACTGCTCCTTTTAGTTTTTTCTTAACTGTTGTCCTCATTTTATCATAGTCTCCCTTTCGAAAGTTAAAAGGTAGTACTGTGGATTTCCTTACTATCCCTCCTCCACTAATTAAATCAAAGGCGATCATGCTATGATCACTATTGCCAAGTGGCCCCAACAACCTTATCTCTTGCACTAGATCTGGTGTTCCACTAAGGACTAGGTCTAATATGGTTTCCCCTCTGGTCGGTTCATGAACCAGCTGCTCCAAGAAGCAGTCATTTATTTCATCTAGGAACTTTATCTCCCTAGCATTTCCTGACGTGACACTGACCCAGTCGATACCGGGGTAGTTGAAATCACCCATTATTATTACTGCGCTGTAACTTTTGTTAGCGTCCTTGATTTCTTTGAGCATTTCTTCATCCATTTGGTCATTCTGGCCAGGCGCTCGATAGTACACCCCCACTGCCATTGCCTTCTCCCTTTTACATGGAATTTCAATCCATATAGATTCTACAGCAGATTTTGTTTCCTGAAAAACTTTAATCCTTTCTGACTCAATGCCCTCTCTAACATAGAGAGCAACCCCTCCACCAATTTGATCAGCTCTATCATTACGATATAGTTTGTACCCAGGTATTACAGTGTCCCACTGGTTGTCCTCCTTCCACCATGTCTCTGATATTCCAATCATATCTAACCTTTCATTTAGTGCTATATATTCTAACTCTCCCATCTTATTTTTTAGACTTATAGCATTTGCATACAAGCATTTTAGAGAATGTATTTTATTCATATTAATTTGGCTATTGTTAGACATGGGTAATTTGGGATATTTAAGCTCTGTCTGCTCCATACTCGAGGGCATTTGGGCTTCTTTACTCTTTTGTGGAACCTCTCTGCTTTTGGTAGTATCCTTCAAAGATACATTCTTCCGAACCATCCGCTCTTGGGCGACTGTCGGCTTTCCCCTAATATCTAGTGTAAAAGCTGCTCTATCTCCTTTTTAAAGGTTAATGCCAGCAGCCTGGTTCCATCCCGGTTAAGGTGAAACCCATCCCTTCGGAAGAGCCCCTCCTTTCCCCAGAATGTTCCCCAGTTCCTAACAAATCCAAAACCCTCATCTCTGCACCATTGTCTCATCCACGCATTGAGACTCCGGAGCTCTGCCTGCCTTTTGGGTCCTGCGCGTGGAACAGGAAGCATTTCAGAGAATGCTACCCTGGAAGTTCTGGATTTCAACTTCCTACCTAAAAGCCTAAATTTAGCCTCCAGAACCTCCTTACCACATTTTCCTATGTCATTGGTACCGACATGTACCAGGAAGCAGACTCCTCCCCAGCACTATCTAAGACCTTATCTAGGTGGTGCGTGAGGTCCACTACCTTCGCACCAGGCAGGCATGTTACCAGGCGATCCTCACGTCCACCAGCCACCCTGGTGAGACCTCATTTGGACTACTGTGTACATTTCTGGACACTGCATCTTCAAAAGGATATAAACAGGATGGAGTCAGTCCAAAGGGTGGCTAGTAAAATGGTCAATGGTCTTCATCATACGGCACATGGGGAAAGGCTTATGATGAATGCGTATACTTTGGAAGAAAGTATACTTTGGAAGAAAGGTGGGAAAGCGGTGATGTGATAGAGACATTTAAATGCCTCTGTTGAATAACTGCACAGGATGTGGCTCTCTTCCAGTTGAAAAGAAGCTCTGGAATAAAAGGTCGTAAGATGCAAGTGAAAGGGGATAGACTCAAGAGTAATCTGACAAAATATTTCTTTATGGAGAGGATGGTGGATATGTGGAATGGCCTCCCTGTGAAGTTGAGAAATGTGTCAGAATTTAAAAAAGCATGGGACAAACATGGAGGATCTCTGAGGGAGAGGAAGGGACTGTTGAACGTAATAGTTCTTATGGATAGACAGATTACATAGGCCTTATGGTCTTTATCTGTCATTGTTTTCTATGTTTCTATTTTGTTAGCTCATATAGCATTCATAGTACCTGAGTGACTATTTTGCTTCCAGTATAATATTTAATCGTATTAGTTTGTTTTTAGTTCAGTACAGTCTCATGAATATTTCCACAAGAGAAAAAGCAAGTTTGATGACTAAAAATTGATTTGTATTAGGAAGTATATTAGAGAGTCTGGGAAATGGTCAGCCATGTGGAGACAAAAGCAAATTGAACTCTTTTCCTTAATGAAATCTCAAGCTAATCAATGTCAGTCATTATATTCAATATCTTAATAAATGAACACAAGTGAATATTTAGTTATAATGAACATATGTTTATGTTTATTGATTTAATATACCGCTCTATAAATATATATCAGAGCGGTTTACATGGTACAAAAAACAAAGAAATCATAAAGTGAAAAGAGGAAAGGAAATTACAATATTAACAGGAAAGCAAACCAGGCAGAACCAAACGACAGGACAAGAGGAGAAAAGAGGGGAAGTGGGAAGAGAAGGGGTGAGGGCTCCACAGAGGGGTCAGGGAGATCAAAAGCAAGGGCAAAGAGATGGGTTTTGAGTTTGTTCTTGAAGATAGTATGTGTCTGTTCGAGTCGGATGGAGGAGGGGAGAGAGTTCCATAGGGCAGGGCCAAGGAAAAAGAAAGCGGAGGAACGAGTGGACTGAAGGTGAGCCTGGGCAGGTGAAGGGAGATGAAGGTGGTTGAGGTGGAAGGACCGCAGGGAACGAGATGAGGTATGAAAATGGACAAGGTCAGCGAGATACTGAGGGGAATGGGAGTAGAGGACACGATGCAGGATTGTCAGAACTTTGAAGTGGATGCGAGACTTGACAGGAAGCCAATGGAGGTGGATGAGCAAAGGTGTAACATGATCACGGGGGGAGGAGTGGAAAATGAGACGGGCAGCGGTGTTCTGGATGCGTTGAAGGTGGTGAAGTTGAGTGGCAGGGAGACCAGCTAGAACAGAGTTACAAAAATCAACACGAGACATGACCAAAGAAAGAAGAAGGGTGGTGAGTGCTTGTGCAGTGAGAAAAGGCCTGATGGCGCGAATCTGACGGAGAAAATAGAAAGAGGATTTTGACACGTGAGCAATGTGATCGCGGAAGGAAAGATGAGAGTCAAAGAAGACTCCCAGATAACGGAAGGAGGAGACCAATGGAACCGGGGAGCCGTAAAAAGAGGGGGCAATCTGGGGAGAAGTGTCACCGCGAGAGAACCAGATGGCAAGAGTTTTAGTGAGGTTAAGGTGGAGGCAGTGCGTAGTGAGCCAGTTGGCAACAGCGGTGAGGCAGGTGTTCAGAGCGGAGACGTCGGGAGAGTGAGGAGAAGTGTGATAGAGAAGAACCAAGTCATCGGCGTAATAATATATGGAGATCCCGTGCTGTTGAACAAGTAGGGCTAGGGGGGTGAGAAAGATGTTGAAAAGGAGGGGGGCCAAAACATATCCCTGAGGAACACCACAGGGGAGAGGAACGGACTCAGAGGGAGAAGAGGAGGGAGATGAAGGAAGAACGGAGTAGGACCTGGAAGAAAGGAAAGAGTGAAACCAGTGGAGGACGGTGCTACAAAGGCCCGCTTCCCGAAGTCGAGCCAGAAGGAGGGAGTGATCGACAAGGTCGAAGGCAGCAGAAAGATCGAGGGAGACCGTCATGCTTTGCTACATATATATCCAGAAAACAGCACTAGAGTTAATTTAAATTTTCATGAAATAGTTTGCTTTTAAGAAATGTAACTCAGCATAAGCATGTCTAGCTGCATTGCAGTCTTCTGTATGTAGCATGCATGTAGTATACGTGAGTCTGTCAAATCATCTGCTATTACGGCGAGTCCAAGACAGGATGATATAGCTGATCGTTATTGAGATGTCATAGACCAGTTCATTAGATAGAGGCACAGTTTAGAAATGCTGAGTATGTGAAGAAATACACATGGAAGTGTCTACATGAGAAATTGCCGCTGCTGTAGATCTTGGTGAGGGGCGGGAGCGGCAATGGGCACTCCTGGAGGGCATCCACTCTAGTTGACTGCTAGGTTTGCCTAATGGTAGCGCCAGCCCTGGCCAGGAGTATTCCTGGGGTGGCACCTATTGATAATAGGGCAGCGGCGATATTGAGCCACTGCCCAGATCTCGACAGGTGGTGAAAGTCAGGTGCAGTAAAATCTGGCCTAACTTTCCCTTCCAAAGCTAACCAGGCAATGGGTGAATATCGCTACTGCCTGGTTAGCTTCTGGGAAGTCTGGGCTGCCCAGAAATGGCCCCAGCATTGAATATCTGGGTTTAAGGTCAGCAGCAATGACTAGCTGCCGCCGACGCTGAATATTGGGCCTAAATTTTTAGGGACCATCAAAACAAAACCACACTGCGTAGCCAATTTTTAGCTAAAATGTTGGTCATATAGTCAATCATTTTTTCCATGAATTTATATTTTTAGTTTACATTTTTAGTTCATTTTCTTTTTTGGTTGCACATAAAAGTTATAATAGAAGTTTATTATTAAGGTCCAAACATGTGATCTTAAATTTTGCAGTTAAAAAAATTAATGTGATGAGACACCTCAAAACTTATTTGTAAGCCCTTTTGCATGGAATAAGAGAACCAGCTACTTATTTCCACTGTTGCCTCTTGATTCAGCATCGCAAAATGTTATGCCCAATTCAGTACCCTAGGTTTGAAAATTCTGCATCCGGTGCTGACATTTTAAGCTGTACGCCAAAGGATTTTCATACACAGTGGGGGAAAGCTTCATCCTCTATTGAAGCAATGCGGCTAGCATTGTACCGGTAAGTTAGCATTTAAAGTTTCAGAACATGATGATATCAACTTCAACAAGTTTGCCAACCTTTATCAACTCATATCAATATTTCAAAAGTAGAAATTAATTTATAGATCTTTTTTTTTTTTTTTTTTTTAAACATTTATTTTCATTTTACAACAAGCAAAAAGAAACAACACACCAAAGGAGACAAATACAAGCATACAATAAGGAAAAAGCAACCCCGATTACCCCCCACCCCTATGCTTCTTCTCTAAGCTGATAAGTATCATCATATGAGCGCTTACAAACAACAGTGATTGTACATCAAAACAAACAGAAATAGTATCTGTGATACAGAATGATCATGTGACAGAGATTTACACAGATTTAAACAGTCAGATGAGAGCATTTAGCAGTTTGAACATAGTCGTTAAGCATCTTCCGTTTAGACAAGTGGTGGGGGGTCTGAACGGAAGGAGCTAACATACGAGGTATTTGCTCATATTTACTGTAGAGACAGACATGATTCCACCATTCATTGGGGCTCAGATGGGAGCTATTTTCCAGTATTTCGTAATTAGGGAAATAGCTATGCCCCAAAAAACCAAGCACGGGAATGTTCACCTTGCATAGTGACATGTAATGAGAAAGATATGGCAGCATGATCTGAAATATGGAGAGGATGAATCCTAGCCGTGTCTAGTTGGGATATCAGTGCTTTGGAGATAAGAAGAAAATCTATTCTAGATTGTGAGTGATGGGGGGCTGAGAAAAAGGTGAACTCTAAGTCGGAGGGGTGAAGCAGCCTCCATATATCTACTAACGCAAGATCTTTCATCAGAGCTGTAAGGGTATCAAGACTCTTGGGTGGACCACTCGTTCTAGGCGGCAGTCTATCTATCAAAGGATCAAGTACTTGGTTGAAATCGCCGCCAAGTATTAATGGAGTATTGGCAGAGGCCTGTGCCAACTGCGCAAGACTTGCATAGTAAACAGGGTTATCCACATTCGGAGCATAAATACAAATACACGTGAATTCACTATCTCCAACCTTAGGGTGTGCACGGGCCCATCTACCCTCCTTATCAGAGCTAGTATCCATTACAGTAGCTTGCAAAGACTTCTTAACCAAGATGGCTACCCCACGGGAGAGTAGGCAGCCACCATGTAAGGCTTAGCATTAAGTTTCAGTGTTTCAGCGGAGTTTAAATGCGTTTCCTGAAGAAACACTAAGTCAGCATGCTCATGAATAAGATAGCTAAGGATTTTCTTTCTTTTAATTGGACTATTGATGCCTTTTACGTTCAGTGATAATATCTTACATAAGGCCATTCAGAAGGGTTAAAAATTCTGAAAAAGAACGTGATAACGCACAGAATTTCACAATGTCCCTCATATTAACTGTATATGGCTGTACACATGACATGATAGAAAATAAGCTAATGAAAAACAATGAAGCGCCCCATATATAAAAAAAAAAATAAGCACCGAAGTGCATTAGAGAAGAAGCAGAACCCCAGAAATTACTGGCGACCATATGTCTGCGGGGAGAAACCCCAGAGAAGGCCTAAATTGAAACATATAACCTATATAGCTGTGCGTGTTCCGAATCCAACCGAGGTGCACATCATGGAGGGATAGGAGACCAAGAAAGTTATATATAGAAAGAAAGAAAAGTCCAGGCAATCTCTGTTCCAGGCTGTGATCACCGCGTCGGGCCATTCAAAATGGCGGGCAGATCCGGCGGATTACAGATCCAAGTTACTGGATTAGCGCATCTGGTCTGCTTCTTTGGAATCTAAAAATGTTGCTAGTAGATCAGGATCTTCGAATGTTCTAGTTTGGTTATGGAGAGTCACTCTGAGCTTCGCTGGATACAATAGGCCAAAGCGAGCCTGTAGCTGTTGAAGTCTAGGGCGAAAAGCAAGGAGTCTCTTCCGACGGTCAACTGTGGGCTTTGCCAAGTCAGGGAAGAAGGAGACTTTATGACTTTCAAACTCCAGATGATGATTCGCCCGGGCAGCATTTAGAATTTGCTCAACTTGCTGATATCTCAGTAATCGAAAGATGATAGGCCGGGGGGTCGTCCGATTGAGCGCCATGTTGGTAGGAACACGATGTGCTCGGTCAATTTCCAGATCTCTGTGAAAAGTGATCTTCAGCAAGGAGGGAAGAGTTTTGACCAGGAATTCTCTTATATCTCCTGCTTCCGCCCCCTCCGGTACTCCAATGAGCCTTACATTGTTGCGACGGGCTCGATTATTGCTATCCTCTAACTCTTTTTGAAGATTCTGTATCTGACGCTCAGCCTTGTCCAGTTTCTCCAAGCGCACCGCGTGCGAGTCGAGGACCCCCGCCATGTTGTCCTGCCGTAGTGAAAGACCTTCAAGCCGGTCCTGAAGCATACCGAAGTCTTCTCGCATGGCTCGGAGCACTTCTCCGTTGGACTGTACCAGTTCCTTCACACCGCGTATTTCCTCCAAGATCTCCTGTTGCATTCCGGGGTTTTCCCGAAGTGGAACTATCTTTTGTGGGGAAGACAACTCTGTTTTGGAGCGTTTGCCGTGTGAAGAAGAGGGAGACCCGAAGTCTAAGCGCGCTGGTTTGTGGGCCGCCATCCCCCCCGAGGTACCCCGGTAAGTTCGGAGCAAAATATTAAGTTTATGTAGGTATTAAGTCAGGATTCTGAGTAGGCCTCTCGGGAGCTTCAGCGCGAAGCGTCTAACCCGCTGGACATCAGGCTCCGCCCCATTAATTTATAGATCTTATGAAAATGACATAAAATCTATAAAACAATTACTTATTCAGAATTTGCTTCAGCTGAAACTGAAAGAGATGGTATGGGCTCATCCTAACAGCACCAAGATGTATAAACTGAAGTTCAGGAATACTTGTCAGTCTTGGTGATATGTTTCATTATATGCCCTTGATGGCTGATTTATGTGGGGGAATGCCCTGCAAGATTAAAATCAGATTGACGACATAGAAGTGATTAGGTGGTGCATTGTCTTCAAATAATGCTTTTCTTTGAGGAATTATAGTGTTTCATCATTGATTATAATCCTACTATTATCAGGGTGGTGACAGGATGGCTAAGCTTACTTTTAGGGAATAATATTGGATACACAAGCTGAGATCAGTAAGACCGAAAGGATTAAATGATGAAGTGGAATAGAATATGCTTATCAAGCACCATATCTAGCCCTGTGTGAGCAGTGCAGTAGCACAGGACACAAAAAAATAGGGGCACGTTTGGGGATGCCAGCCTCAGCTCCCTGCCATGCTGCCTGCCCTACCTGCCTCTTCTGATGTATGCTCGCATCAGAGGGACCAGATCAGCCATTCAGAAGCAGGTTTTTGAAAATCCACATCTGAATGACTGGTCTGGTCCCTCCCTCCTCATCAGGTTAGCATGCAAGCATGGAGTTGGAGAGACCCACGGTTTTTTTTTTTTTCAATTGGAGGTCCTGCTACTGCTAAGGGAATCCTAAAAGCGATGGTGGGGCAAGGGCAGGCCAGTTGGTGAGCTAGCTGGAGACATGGAGGTAAGATGGGGAGATGCTGAGCATGGGGCAAAGGACAACCTGGGGAAGGGGGGGGGGTGCCAAATGTCACATAGGGAAAATTTATGGCTTGGTACAGTCCAGTGCATATCTAAAGTGAGTGTTTAGGCAATCACTATAGCACAGTTTATTATTTGAGAATTCTGAGCAAAATATTATGGGCCCGACAGCAGAAGTGGCCAGCTATTCTAAATCTGCTAGCCGCCGCCACTGAACTTTAGATCTGGATATTCAATACTGGGCCATATCTAGGGTTGCCAACTGGCCAGTTTTCAGCTGGCCTGGCCGGTTTTTCCATGGCCAGGCCGGCTGCCGGCGCAGAGGCAAAACCGGCCCTTGAAAAGCCGTTTTTTTTTGCTCTGGCCGCAAGATCGGGAGCGGCCAGAGCAAAAAAAACGGCTTTTCTCCCAACCCGGAGGGATTCAGAGGGAGCCGGGTAAGCCCGCGCGAGGCCCCGACTCCCTCTGTGAAGCCGCGATTGGTGGAAAAGGTTAAAGGCAATGCCCTTTAACCTTTCCCAGCATTCGCGGCTTCACAGGAACAGCCGCCAGCGTGAAGGAAAAGGCTCTTCACGCTGGCGGCAGTTCAGAGGGAGCCGGGGCCTCGCGCGGGCTTCCCCGGCTCCCTCTAAAGCCTCAGACCGCCGCGGTTTTGGGGGGGGAGGCCACGGACTGCCTGGGCTGTGATGGGGGGAGGGGGCCTGGACTTGAAAAGGGCTAGGAGGGGGAATTTGACTAGAAATGGGTTGTGATGGGGGGGGGGACCTGGACCGGAAAAGGGCTATTGGGGGGGGGGGACTTGGACTGGAAAGAAATGGGCTGTGATGGGAGGGGACCTGGACTGTAAAAGGGCTATGGGGGGGGGGGACATGGACTGGAAATGGGTTTTGATGGGGAGGGGGACCTGGACTGGAAAAGGGCTAGGGGGGGGCCAAGGACTGGAAATGGGTTGTGATGGGGAGGGGGACCTGGACTGCAAAAGGGCTATGGGGGGGGGGAACTTGGACTGGAAGAGGGCTATGGGGGGGGGAACTTGGACTGGAAATGGGCTATGGCGGAGGGAGGGGGAACTTGGACTGGAAATAGGCTGTGATTAGGGGGACTTGGACTGGAAATGGGTTGTGAAGGGGGGGGACCTGGACTGGAAAAGGGCTATGGGGGGGCATTGGACTGGAAAGAAATGGGCTGTGATGGGGAGGGGGACCTGGAAAGTAAAAGGGCTGTGTGGGGGGGGGGACATGGACTGGAAATGGGTTTTGATGGGGAGGGGGACCTGGACTGGAAAAGGGCTATGGGGGAGGGACATGGACTGGAAATGGGTTGTGATGGGGAGGGGGACCTGGACTGGAAAAGGGCTATGGGGGGGGGGAACTTGGACTGGAAATGGGCTATGGTGGAGGGAGGGGGAACTTGGACTGGAAATAGGCTGTGATTAGGGGGGCTAGGACTGCAAATGGACTGCGATGGTGGGGGGGGGGGTAGGACTGCAAATGGGCTGTGATGGTGCGGGGGGACTCCGACTGCAAATGGGATGTGATGGGGGGGGGGCTAGGACTGGAAATGGTCTGTGATGTGAGGGCTAGCACTGGAAATGGGCTGATGAAGAGCTGGAATAGGACTGGAAATGGGCTGATGTGGGGCATGGGAGAATGGGATTAGAAGAGTGGATGCTGGGTGGGTCTAGAACTATAAGGGAACTGATTTTGGGGGAGGACTAGAATAGATGGGGAATGAGTGGAGAGGGGAAAAATTTTTTGTGTGGAAGAAAAGTCTATGATGGGCTGGGTATTGGGAGAGTGAGGGGCTTGAGAATGGAAGGGTGAAATTTAAATGGATGATAAAGGAATAAGGAAAGAATTGGGAGAAAGAGCAAAAGGGAAACAATCAGTATGTTAAAGCAGAAATAGAGAGAGAATGGAAAACATCTAAAAGAGAAGAAAGGACAAATGGATAGCTCGCAGAAGACACGAAGAAACCAGAAGAAAGTGACTGGAGCAATTGCAACTGAAAAATAAAACGCCCAAACAGAAGGTAGAAAAATACTTTTTATTTTGAATTTATTAGCTGGAATATGTTTGGTCTGGGAAGTGTGTATTGATAACATCTTTGCGTTTTGTTTAGTGCAAGAGGAAATTACTTTATAGTTTTATTTCTCCAGTGTTGTACATTTCATGTTTGGATTTTGGGGTTCCCAGTTTAATTATTATCTGACCAAGGAAGTTAGCCTACACGTATCCTCGGTAATTTTTGTGGGTGGGGCTGGGGGCGGGGCAGGGGTGGGACTAGGGGCGGAGAATGGGTGGAGCATGGCGAGCCACAGGTGTCGGGTTTTTCTCGGTGAAAAAGTTGGTAACCCTAGCCATATCCAATCAGTATTGAATAACCAGGCAGCCGCAATATTCAGCCATTGCTCAATTGGCTTCAGTGGCAAAAGTTAGGACAAACTTTACTGTGCCTAGTGCTTCCCACTTAGGGATAACCAGGCAGCGACTGAATATTCTGCTGCCTGGTTATCCTGGGGTGCTGCCCTGGAATGCCTCTATGCTATCTGGCTAGCATTAGGATGCCTAGCGGCAGCACCCGCAGATATTCAGTAGCACCAACTGCATTAGTGCTGCTGAATATCCCGTTTACCGCGTTTAATGCAGTCAGCAGGTCTGCTAACGTTGATCATTTTAAATATCGGATCCTACATTTTAAGTAACCATTGTCCCCTGTTTGTTGGAAGGTTGATAAAGTTTGTTGAATATGACATAATCACATTCTGACACTTTCAATATTGCCTTATAGGCACAACACTTCAGCTGCATTGCTTCAAAAGAGGAAGCAGCTTTATCCACCATTTATGAAAAATCTTTTTGAGGACAGTTTGAAACACCAGCACCTGGATTTTCAAAACTATGGTATTGAGTCAGGCGTAACCTTTGGTGACATTGAATAGAGAGGAAGTAGGGAAATAAGTATGGGGTTTCCATATTCCATATAGTGGTGCATTCAGATAAGTGTTATCTGGCTTATATCATACATTTTTTTTGAGCTGTGAAATTTAAGTTCAAATATGTTGGGACTTTAATAGTGCACTTTTATTTTGATTTCTATGTGCAAGCATAAAATATAAACTAAAAATTTGAAAAGACAAGTTCATTGGACTGATGATTGAATATGTGGCCACCATTTTAGCTAAGAAGTGGAAATTGGTATGGTTTTATATTGAGGGTCCCTAAAAATTTATGATTATTTTTTTTCTACACTCATCAATGTGGCGTAGATAATGCCTGTACACTGCATACTGCAATCTGGTTTCTGACCATACTGGGCCAATATATGCCAGAGCCAAATTGCTGCAGCTAAAATAAAGGTCACAAACGTAGGATACCTTTTTCCCCATAAATAATTTCCTTCCAGTTGTTAAAGGCAGGAATGAAAGGAAGTGGAAGCCAAGAACCATGGCCAAACACAGTAGGGGTATCCAACAGACTTTATTAGCAGACCCACTCTGGTCTGGTGTAACAAAACTCCTTCATAACGACTCCACAGATTGGCCATATTCGAAATTCAGTCCCTTCTGATTGCAATACCCTGAAGAAGCCCATGGTGTGGTGAAACCATTGGCTAGAGAGGGATGAATCTTTTGGATATATATTTACAGCTTTTCATTGGCAATGCAGACCTCATTGAAAGAAGAGATTGGGAAGTGGTGGTTTGTTCCACGCTTTTGACGTTGCTTTTTGTCTTCTTTGACACCTGAAGAAGGCCCCAGGCTGAAACCTTTTAGTTGGGTCTGCTAATAAAGTCTGTTGGATACCCCTACTGTGTTTGGTCATGGTTCTTGGCTTCTGCTTCCTTTCATTGTACACTTTGCGGAAGTACTCCTTTTCCTGTTGTTTGGTTAAAGGCAGAAATATCAATCCAAACTTGACTGACAACATCTCACACTCAGCTAGTTACAGCAAACCCTTTCTACTAAGGTGCCTTGCTCTAGCTGATTACAGTAGAAACCTGGTCTGAGGGTTGCAGGGAACATCCATTCTTAGGTAGCTATTGAGTCAAATTGTACATCTCTATCTTCTGGAGTCATGTGCAATGTAAAGACCATTAAAACGCAGTTCAGGACCATCTAGAGAGCCCATCCTGAGGTGCTGAAGCAAGTGTGGCAAAAACTGGCAGAGCTGGAAGATATATCACAGCTATTAAAGCATCTATATCATACAGAAGATGGCTTTCATGTGTGTGAGGGCAGCAAATGCTAAACACCAGTACAGGGCCAGGCCATGACATGCATGCTTACATCACACAGCTAGGGCACATACCTCATAGAAGCAGGTCCAGCCTAACTATTAACGAAGACTAGGAGGTTGCCAGAGTGCAAAAAGCAGTTGCAGTCTAATCAAAGAAGAAGTCCACATGTCGCACTAACTCAAGAAAATCACTCCACAAAATACACAATTCTCAATAAAAATGATGATTCATACAAACAAAAAAACAAACAGAGAGGAGAAAAAGGCCTCAGAATCACTGCACATGGCAAAACGCCTAGCCGGCATCGCTGATGGCATTAGTGTTTTGGAAGGAGTGAATATCCAACAATTGTATACGTTTTTCTGCTGCCATTTGAGAGCGATTGAAGAGCTGTTGAAGATAAGTGCAGCTCTCTTTGGTTTTGATTGTAGTTATAATTTGTGAATTACTCGGGATATGCTCTAGAAGAGAACAAAGTGCTTATATTCATATTCATTGTTGAGTGAGGAGTTTTTTTCTGGTCATTGATGTATGTGGGGGAGCTTTGGGTGGATATGTCCGTTTGTTTGCTCTGAACCACAGTGATTCTGAGGCCTTTTTCTCCTCTCTGTTTGTTTTTTGATGGTATAAATCATCATTTTTATTGAGAATTGTGTATTTTGTGGAGTGATTTTCATTTATTTCCAGAGTTGTATTTCACTCTAAAAGTGACCCTTTATCAGTATTGCACTAACTCAAGAAACCAGCAGCAACTGCTTTAGTTATGTCATGTTATGCATTATTATAGGATTTAATGGGATGATCGTGATAGTTGACTTTCATTCTCTGAAGCTTGGGAGAGGCATCAGACTTGGAGCCTGAGACCAGCACAGGGAAACTAAGGGGCAGAGGAAGAAGACTGAGGGCAGAGAAGCAGGCTGAGGATCCATTGGAGTTGCTAGCTCCCCAGCCTGTATACTCTGCCTCCTTACTGGACCAGATGGGTCACTATGAGATCCCAGAGAAGTTCAGTGATCAAGAAGTCCTGCTGCATGTTATGTCCATGCAATTTGAGATGCATCACCCATCTAGAAGGCATGTGGGCAGACATATGCTCCACTCTGCTTGCTATATAGCAGATGGTGGAACATGGATTCCCCCCCCCCCCCCACCCCCAATACAAGAGAGGGAGGAAGTTCTTGATTGTTTTATTTATTTATTTAAATTTGTGTGGTTTTTTAAAATTAGAACTATCTAGAGTGCTTTGGGGGCTGTGCTCAGATCAAAGAACATCCTGAGCTCCATTAAGAAAAGTATATTATCAGGCCAGGGGAGGGCATCGCTCATATCTGAGTCTGGATATAAACATTGTTGGACACAGCCACACTCTGCTGTCTACAAAGCATTCCAGACCATTTTCTAAAGCCAGAGGTAACAGATCAGTGGCCATGTGGAACATGTGGCATGAAATAGCACTTCGTAGGAATCATAACATGAGGCACTAAATACTTCTTTATTCACACATTTTGCATATATAAGCAGCAGAGGAGAGAATCTCTAGGAGAACAAAGGGGAAGTCATTCTCAGTTTGACCACCTATGGCAGTCACATATTGATATCATGCTATTGATTTCTTAACTGCAGATAAAGTCTTACCTTTGTAGCCAGAAGAGGGTAGGAATACATTGAACAAGAGAGAATGCCATCCATGGAGGGTTGCAGGGAGGCAGCAAAAGGGGGATGTTCAGGCATGAGGAGCACCAGGAGGAGCAACATGCAGCCTCTGGTACTAGGCCAGCTGAGGTGGAGGCTGAAAATGAGAAATATGAGGTGCATATCCCATCTCTCTCGCCTGGCAATGATCACACTGACCCAGGGGAGGCTGCATAAGAGGATTGCCATCAAGCAGCAAGGCAAAGAAAGCAACTGGTTCACTGTGATGAGTGCCATCTTAAACAAAACCCAATGGGAAAGGAAGCTGCAGCTCCAGGAAAAAATGGTGGCACTTACCCAGTAAAGACTCCATCTACAGGAGAGGCAGTTGGAAGTGAGGAGCACTGAGTGAAATGTGATCTCTCTCCTGTGAGGTTGCAGCCCTATGAAGGGATCTGAACCAATGGTAGATCCCATACTCTACCCCCCAACTAGCTGTGGGACCACCAGCCCTTAGAGGAGTCACTTCCACTGCTCTTGAGGCACCACTACCTGGGAGAAACCAACCTGCCAAGTCCCTGCCTGCCACTCCCAAGTCCTCATTGCCCACTGTGCCTTCAACTACTTGTGACACTCCTCCACCTTCACAAATATTGCTACTTCCCTCTTGTGCACCGCTGAGCACCATTCGGTTTCTTTCCAGGGGTCTTTACAAGACGTGGAGCTGCTTGATGACATATCAGAGAACTCTTCTGAGAGCAATGGCATGCCATCCAGCACCCCTGTATGCCATAGAAGATAGTGGTTGCAGCAGGTAGAGGGTGGAAATGGAAAAAAAGAAAGGGGAAGGAGGAAAAATAGCCCCATCATACAAAGGTAGAGGCAAAGAAGAGAGGGAAAGGAATGTGTACTTGTCTCACTAATGGGGAGATGAGAGGGGCCAGAGGAATATAACCACTATTTTGAAATTTAATGGAAATATATTCACTTGCCTTTACTTAAAATGCCCGTGGATGAGTTAACTTCTTGCATGGAGGCCCGTCTGGTATGGATGGGCTGACTCCTCCTGTGTACATGGTTCAACATTCTCCTGTTTCTTGCAGTAGTACCTCCATTCCTTCAGAAAGAGGCAGTCTGTGCCTTAGTGTCAAATTATTGAGAATGCAGCATACTATGAACATTTGACAGACTTTGGCTGGGCTGTACAGGAGTTCTCCCCTGACTGATCCAGACAAAAGAAGCAGCTTTGCAGAGGATCAAATGTTTTCTCTATGATAGCCCTGGTTTGGCGATGGGCCTTATTGCAGTGCTTCTCTGCATCTGTTTGTGGTGCTACTATGGGGATTATGAGACACTTCTATCACCTGTGTAGGAGAGAAAAGAGTAGACAGTCATGAGGTGAGACACAGGTCGTTAGCTGCAATGAGTAGACACTGCAACCATTCTTCAGGCAATGTGGAGGGAGCTTAGATAGGGCCTTAGGATTTCCTTGAATGAGTATGTAGAATTGTCAGTGTGGGGAAGTATAAAACTTATGTAGCAGCTAACTGCCAGTGAACTGTCCACTCTCAAACCTGTCATAGATTCCAGAGTGTGAAAGGATGTATGCACCATGGCAGGATCCTGGGAATCGTGGAAAAACATCTGTTATTTCACACTGGGCATTACAGGCCACCTGCGTGTCGAGGGAGTAAAAAGCCTTTCTGTTGCATCAGGTCTGATCCCCACCTCATAGGAGCCTGATGAGCACATGTGTGCAATCTATGACCCCTAACACAGTTGGGAGTGGGACCCTTCATAAAATTGGTTCATAATTTGCTGCCTCTGCTGCACAGTATAAGAGAAGGCTACATCGTCAGAGGTGTGAATGAGAAAGGGAGATGCACTGCAAGATGGCAGAGTGGCTAAGGCTTGTGGTAATGCCAACATTGGCTGGAAACTAATAGTGGTGAAAAAGTCAAGGGCTATCCCCTCTGTGTGTTAAAAATATCTAGCTCCTGACAGAGATGCTGGATGGCAACTTTGTCAAAATGGAACCCAACGAGGTACTGGCTATCAGTGAGGTCTAGAAACTGAGGATGGGGGAGAATTCTGAGGGTAACCTTGAGGGTGGGATGTTGCCATGGGAGGATCCAGTGAGGGGTTATTGCCAGGCATGGCCTTTGCTTAAGGAAGGTATTTGATGGCTTGGAGAGGAGGTATGAGGATCGAAGGATCAAATGTATTGTGGTGGCTGGGGTGATTGGACATGGCAAGAGGTGGGAGGAGGGATCTGATGTGGAGGGAGATCCAAGTGTGAGTGGGTCACCAGGGAGGACAATCAGGTAAGAGAGTCATTGGTGAGGGGAAACCAATAGTGCTGAACCAAGTGAACATATTGGAAGCAGCAATTTTAAGAAGCTTCTTCCACACATATATTGGGGATACATTTACATTTTTATACCCCATGTGCAGCTTCTTAAAATCACTGTTCCCACCAGACATGGAAAGCCATACCCATGCAGTCATGCACCTATTTTATAAAAGACTCTATGTTTGTCAGAGCCTCTTGTAAAATATTTTGGGAATTCTCCATGTCCTGACCTAGGCATGTCATTTCCCCTCTCCATGTTCTATCTAAATTGGAGTCATGGCTATCCGACTGCGATAATGCCCTAGTCAACCAGATGACACCGTCCGGGTACTCAATATTTGCCTGTCATAGGTCCCACCAGAGGGGTGGCAGCACACTCATCATTGCTAAATCTGAACACCACTTCTCTTTGAGTACCTCCACCAGCTCTACCTACCTGGACATAGTCTCCATTTCAAACAGGCAATGTGCAATTAACCTCCTATACAAAGCACCATCTCCATCACCTGATGATTTATTGTCAATAATCAACCTAGCCTGTAACCCCCATAACACACGCTCCCCAACCTGGCTGATCGGAGACTTTAATCTGCCCTCACTACAAGATATACATTCGGCTGCCTTTCTTGAAGCAATGAATGAACTGGGATATACACAACTCGTAGAAGAACCAACTCATAACAAGGGTGGCAAACTCGACCTGATCTTCGCCCCCCAAACTACAAAACCCACCCAAAATATCATACAATCCATAACACCTGTACCCTGGTCTGACCATCTCCTACTACTATTCAACATACCTGCTAATGACATATGCAATATTAGCAACAAGACGTATACCCCCCCTAGTCTTAGTACATCACGCTTCCGACCTCTCGACAAGGACAGTGCCCTCAAGAAGATCCTACCACTACTTGACAATGATTCCCATGATCCTGATGAACTAGTATCCACCTGGAATAACGCCATCAAAACTGCTGCCTGCATCCCATCCACTAACAAGACCACATCGAAACGCGAACGCACTCCATGGTACTCCCAGGACCTCCGTGCTTTGCTCACCCACCTACGCAAACTAGAAAGACAGTGGCGCCACAATCGGACCCCTGAAGCACTCTCTGCTTACACTATGCACCTACAAAGACACCGAGAAAAAACCATCGAAAAGAGAAAACAATACCACTCAGAACTACTGAAGCGATCATTGAACAGACCTCATGATCTATTCAATATTGTAAAAGCCATAACAGAAGATCCAACACAAGATCACCCACCCATGCCTCAACTGCAAGAATACTCTAATTACCTTCAGTCGAAGATGATTCAAACCAACACAAGCACCAACATCATACCTACCTCTACTCTGCAGATAACCTCCCAGACAAATCCTCTGCTGAATTTCACTGCGATCTCTGAGGAGGAGATCATTGACACCATAGCTTCCATCAACCTCACCACTGCCCCCAATGATCCCTGCCCCGCAGGCTGGATCAAAGAACTACGTCACGACCTCAGCCCAACTATCTGCAGAATCCTGAATCAGTCCTTATCTACAGGATCCTTCCCCCAAAGCCTAAAACACACGTCTATCTGACCCCTACTGAAAAACAGCAAACTTGACACATCTAAAGTAAAATCCTATAGGCCAATTTCAAGCATTCCTTTGCTTGCTAAAATTATTGAGAAAGTGGTCCTGCGACAAATTCACAATCACGTAGACACTGAATCACCCTTAGACACCTCCCAACATGGCTTTAGAGCAGCCCACGGCATTGACACCATCCTCACAACCCTCTTCAATAATCTAGTCACAGGCCTGGACAACATTCACCAAGGATTTGTCTTGATATTCCTGGACATAGCGGCCGCCTTTGACTCCGTGAACCATGACACACTACTACTCCGACTAAAAGAAAAAGGGATACAAGGCTCAGCACTAGCCTGGTGTAAATCTTATCTCTGCAACAGATGGCAACAAGTCAGAACAGGATCCATGACATCAGAGCCTTTTCCCCTGAAACAAGGTGTACCTCAAGGCTCATCCCTATCTGCTTTGTTATTCAACATTTATACTAGCAGGTATCATCTAACAAAATTTTTTTTTTACCGCTTCACTCCTAACCTACAGAGGTATAATGATTTCTGTTATTAATGGCAACCAGATCTCAGACTGTACAAGAATGGGATGTCAAGTTTAGGATAAAATCCTGAACTCTTGCTCTCAGATTGCATCAACGATCCATTATGTTGCCTTATGTTACTGTTCTTATTGATTCATTAGCTGAGTATTATCTTCTTTAAATAAAGCAAATGTACTGATGCTGTTCAGCCCAAACCAGATTTCATGTATAGCCACTATTAATACACTTTTAAATAGTGGCACCTGAGTACTTATCTGGTTCGGTCAGCTTCCCCCAACGCCAACCAATGCGCCATTGCGTTTCACTGGAATGTTTTATCAAGGGGTCACGTCCGTACTCAGCTTTCACACCAATTCTAAAAATATAGAACATATATACTAATAAATCTACCTCCTACACACTATCCATTTCTCATAAATTAGTATTTCATATGTAAATCATGTTACTCAGCATAGTTCACTCACTGTTAATTCAACCGTGGCTGTCGTCTTTCATGTGTTATTCTTCACAGTTTGCTACTAAGAAAACCGCGCATGCGCATGCTCCTTGTGTGACTGAGTCCTTTTATAAACCTGAATCAGCGATAATGATTCCCAGGTTGATCTTGCTAGTCAGTCAGACTTAAAAGAACATCTTTAGTAAGGAGAATATATATGGGAAAACCCCAGAATATAACTAAATTAGTACACCGCATTTATGGCCGCATCAGATGTTTGCTTATTGCGATCCCAATGGTAGTTCACTCTATTTATTTTATTTATTTAACAGTATTTCTAAACCGCCTTATCTTATTAATCAAGGTGGTATCACAGCAAACAATCGGGTAAAGTGAGCGTGTTATTCATGCAGTGAGGGTGAGACTTCGACTTGAGTGTATGTTGTGTTGTGTGCGAGATTAGTTTGAGCTATGTACAAAGTGCGCTATATACATTGGGGCTATACAACATTTTCTATTGTCTATTGTTCATAAACAGGCTTTCCATTCGATTTGAAGATTAAGCCCTAAAGGTATTACAGATTGCAGGGTAAAAATCCATTTCTGTTCTTTATAGAGTAGCAGTTGTTCTCGGGATTTCTCCCACTACCCTGCAAAACTTGCTCAATGCAGAAACATTTCAAATCCTCAAAAGAATGTCGGAGATCAAGACAATGAGCCACAATTGGCGCTTCCAAACGTTTGCATTTCAGTCTACTACGATGTTCACGGATCCGCACCTGAAGCGAACGTGTAGTTTGTCCTACATAAATCAGATTACACAGACATCGGATACAATAAACCACATATGTTGAAGTGAAGTAAGGCAACGTAATGGATCGTTGATGCAATCTGAGAGCAAGAGTTCAGGATTTTATCCTAAACTTGACATCCCGCTCTTGTACAGTCTGAGATCTGGTTGCCATTAATAATAGAAATCATTATACCTCTGTAGGTTAGGAGTGGAGCGGTAAAATTTTGTTAGATGATACCTGCTAGTATAATTCGCTCTGGAAGGTGATCAGAGTTTCACACCTCCCCCCTCACTTCAGGTCAATAATATAGAATTGAAGACAAAATCCACAATCCGATACCTAGGCATTACCCTCGACCAACGCCTCAATATGTCAGCCCATATTACAAACACCACAAAAGCAATTTATCACAAGATTTGAACGTTAAGACACCTTCACCCATTACTCGACTTCTCTGACTATAGATCAATATTCCAAGCTCTAATCATCCCGCATCTCGACTTTGCAAATGTCATCCTACATGGACTTTCACAATCAACTTTAAACCCACTCAGACTTGCCATGAACTCAGCTGCAAGGGTTCTAGTTGGTGCATCAAGGTCGGATCATATAACGCCTATCTTGATAAAACTACACTGGCTGCCACTACCTGCCAGAATCACCTACAAAATCTTAATACTAACCTTCAAAGCCCTCAAGAACCAACCCTCTACACCCATCAACGCACTTCTCCACCGTACCACAATTAACAGAATAAGGAGAACTACGCAGATGAACACAATTGAAGTCCCCAAGTTCCTAACAAAATGTACAAAGTCAACAGCCAACAGAGCATTTTCCATTTTTGCACCGATTGCCTGGAATGCCCTCCCAGCAGAGCTCCGAGCTACCCAAAACCTGGCGGTGTTCCGAAAAGCCCTAAAACACCATCTGTTCATGCAGCACTACCCAGTCTCCCAGTTTGAAAAGCACACACCCACCCCTCGGACCCCCCACCTAACCCCCCCACTGAACATCCCCCCACTGATAATGGTTAATCAGATTTCCCTCTCTCCATCCTGACCCATGTGTACTAGTATGCTTACAGACCCCTTACATACCCATTGAGATTTATCGTTATTGTAACATTTACATAAGCTGTATATAGTTCCCCCTAGTTCCTCCAGGTTGTTAATACCCTGTTCTATGTAAGCTCAATGTGCCATTACATTGTAGTATGTTTGTTTCAACTGTAAACCGCACTGATTATAATAGCGCGGTATATAAGAAATGTAAATAAATAAATAAATAAATACCCTAACGTAACAAAATGGGAATAACTAGTTTGATTTACTCCCATGCCCTTAGAAGTAAAAGCAGGGGAAAAAGTTCCCTCATACTGTACACTGCAGAATTGATGCCCAGCACTCATAACTATGGAAGGAGTGAAGTGAATACCATTTCACATTATAGAGATAAACGTATATAGTTACAGTTTCAGTTTATTTGAGATACTGCCTATGGCCAAGGCAGCTAGGCAGTTAGCAAAAATAAAACCTTAAAATATAAATAAAGTTAACTAAATTGAACAGTGAGAGAGTGTGTTACAAATGACAGAAGGACAGCAAGCTGGATAGGGGATGGGAGGTCTAGGTTACATGTTGAGCGAATGTCATAGAACAGGGACTCATGAGGAGGAGAAGGAATAGGGGAGACGATGACAAGACAATGACTGATGATTCTCCTTAGTCAATCAGATGAGAGACAGAAAAATCAGGAGGAGACTGTAGAGAAGAAGGCAAGAACAAAAAAGTAGGCCTTCAATTGAGATTTGAAGCATGAGAAAGAAAGTTGGTCATTAATGATGTCTGTTCTGCTGAATATCAGCCAAATAGAATGTGACAACAGAAAATGACACAAGGTTCATCCTTCCTTTTCTAGTACCAGAGACATTACTGTGTCCAGCTTTATTCCCACAAGGTGTAAAAGCATTGGGACACCATAACCAATAAGACTGGAACAATAATGGAATTTGGAATAACACAGAATGGAGTTCCTGCCAGGTATTGTGACCTAGATTGGCCATTGTTGGAGACGGGATGCTGGGCTCAATAGACCTTTAGTCATTCTCCGCATTTTATGTTCTCAAAATAATTCTTGATAAAAATCTGATATCGTTTCAGAAGCATTTTAAAACCTTGAGTTCATGGTTGCAAAATTAATAATCTAGAATTACTGAGGAAAGAAATGGGATCAGCATATAACAGCAACAAGGTGATAACAAAAAAACCCATGTATGAACAGCCTGGCTATATACAAATTTAGAGTATATTCTAAAAGGTTGAAAATTAGAAATATTATAAGATTATTAACCTTCAATGACTGAGTGAAATAATTGAATTTTAAATTTACTATTGTGCTACGTGCTTTCAGAAAGATTCCTAATGTGTTATAAAGAGCCTCCTTCTCATTATAGAGCACCATAGCAACAGCAACGAGAAGAACTGCTCCCATCAGTGGACTCTGAGCCCACTCAAGGTTTGACATTATCTGTAAGGCAGGACTGCATTAACATGTTAGTTCCTGCAACAGTAAGCAATGGGCAGGCTAGAGAGATCCTTATCTGCAGTCATATTCTTAGTTTCTGTAATCCTCAGGTTACTGGGGTAATTCAGTTTCTGTTCCTGTTCAATCTTAGCCAACAACTGTCAATTTGAGTATATTTGTTTTTATCATAGTAGACATAGGCCATGCCAATTCATTTTACATAGACAAAAACATGCTTTTCAGATGTTAATGATTTTTAATAACTATGGACTGAACTAGATTGCGACCCTTTACTTGGATATGTGGGGGGTGGGGGGGGGGAATTCTATAACATGCTGCCTATGTGAGAAATCTCAAAAAGTGCCTATTTTATAAAGGCAACGTAAATGACTTTGTGCCTTTATAAAATAGGTTTTCAAAACCATCACCATTGGTGCACAAATTGCCCATGCACAAATACACACTTGCTCCAACAACATTGTACATACACTTTGTGTGCTCTTTTATTTTATCAAATGCATGTGCATATAGGAACTCTACCTCCGGGCTACCCAAACTATGCCCCAGGAATTTCCAAATGAAGATCACATAAAAGGTAGGCACACTCTTCCAAGCATATGCAGCTGTAAAATTTATGACAGCATTTTTCTATATGTGAGACAGTTTACAAGTAGCCCAAACTGTACAACAGTGATTCTCAAGCCTGTCCTGTGGGACCACCAGCCAGTCGGGATTTCAGGATATTCACAATGAATATGCATGAGAGAGATTTGCATATAATGGAGGTAGAAAGCATGCAAATCTCTCTTATGCATATTCATTGTGGATATCCTGAAAACCCAGTTGGCTGGTGGTCCCCCAGGACAGGTTTGAAAACCACTGCTGTATAATATTATCCTCCTAAAACTCTGTAGCTCTACTATTCCATTCAGCCTACCAAACAAGATCTTCAGTTATCATGAAGAACCTCTCCTGTCCAGAATGTAGGCTTGGGAAAGAAAAGAAAAGCAAAACAGAATATAGCACATTTTAATTTGAAGTAATTTAAAATAAAATACCTTCAGAGTATCTGTGTCTCAATGCATCTTTGCTTGCTGGTATCCTGAGGGCTCCTTTTACTCAAGCCTGCTAAGGTTTTCCAATTAATATGTGAAACAAATGCATGTTAAGTGAAAAGCATCCCCACTAGCTGTCAGGGCTGTGACCACGTCCTCGGCAGTTAATACTGGGACGTCAACACTGATGTGTGCTCCAATAAGGTGGATTCACCTAATGAGTCCCCTCAGGGCTGGTCTGTCCATTGTGCAAGAATTTTGTTCTTACATGGCCCCATGCTTCAGGGGGCCCCGTGCCAACAACATCTCACATATTCAGCCCTGGCAGGGTCACCTTTAGAGGGAGCTGGAGAGGCCCCGACTCCCGACTCACCTCTGACAGCCGCCAAAGTGAAGAGCACCATTTTTCTTCACTTCAGCAGCTGTGTGGTAGCGCTGAGTGCCCGAAAACAGGGAACAGGAAATTCCCTTTGGCCTCCGGCGCACCAGTGGCCTATACTACCACACAACTGTAGAAGTGAAAAAAAATGGCACTCTTCACGTCGGTAACTGTCAGAGGAGAGCCGGGGCCTCTCCGGCTCCCTCTAAAGCCTGTCAGACAGCCATGGGGCTCTTCGGGAGGGGGGGGGGCTAGGACTTGAAATAACTGAGTGGGAGGGGGGCTTGGATTCAAAATGGGCTGAGTGGGGGGTGGGGCTTGGACTGGAAATGGGCTGATAGAGGAGCTAGAATAGGACTAGAAATGACTGATTGGGGAGCTAGGACTGGAAATTGGCTGATGGGGGACTAGGATTGGAAATGGGCTGATGGGGAGACTGGAATTGGAAAAGGGCTGATAGGGGGCTAGGACAGGACTGGAAATGACTGATGGGGGCTAGGATTGGAAATTGACAGATGGAGGGGCTAGAATAGGACTGGAAATGGGCTGATGGAGGGGCTAGGATAGGACTGGAAATGGCTGATGGGGGGCTAGGATTGGAAATGGACTGATGGGCTAGGATAGGACTGGGAATGGGTTGATGGGGACAAGGATTGGAAATGGGCTGATGGGGGGGCTAGGATAGGATTGGAATTGGCTGATTGGGGATCTAGGACTGGAAAATGGGCTGATGGGGGGCTAGGATTGGAAATGAGCTGATGCGGAGGCTAGGACTGGAAATTGACTGATTAAGGGTCTAGGACAGGAGTGGAAATGGGCTGATGGAGGGGCTAGGATAGGACTGGAAATAGCTGATGGGGAGCTAGGACTAGAAATGAGCTGATGAAGGGAGCTAGGACTGGAAATGGGCTGATGGAGGAGTTAGGATAGGACTGGAAAATGTTGATGGGGGGCTAGGATTGGAAATGGGCTGATGGGGGGCTAGGATAGGACTGGAAAGGGCTAATGGGGGAGCTAGGACCGGAAATGGGCTGATGGGGGGCTAAGATAGGACTGGAAAGGGCTGATGTGGGGCTAGGATTTGAAATGGACTGATGGAGGGGCTAGGATAGGACTGAAAATGGCTGATGGGGGGCTAGGATTGGAAACGGACTGATGGAGGGGCTAGGATAGGACTGAAAATGGACTGATAGGGGGGACTAGGGCTGGAAATGGGTTGATGGGGGGCCAGGATAGGACTGTAAATGGCTAATGGGGGAGCTAGGACTGGAGATGGGTTGATGGGAGGGGGGGCTAGGATTGGAAATGGGCTGATAGGGAGGGTAGGATTGGAAATGGACTAATGGAGGGGCTAGAATAGGACAGGAAATAGCTGATGGGAGAGCTAGGACTGGAAATAGGATGATGGGAGGGCTGGGATTGGAAAATGGGCTAATTGGGGGCTAGGACTGGAAATGGGCTGATGCGGGGGGATGGGAGTGGGACTAGAAGGGAGCAGATATTGGGTGGGGCTGGAATTAGAAGGATGCTGATGTTAGGGAGAACTAGAATGGGATGGGGTTGGGGGAATGAGGATGGAGAGGGGAAAATATATTTTGAGTGGGAGGGAAGAAAAATCTATAATTGGCCGGGTATTGGGAGAGTAAGTGGGGATTGAGGACGGAGAGGTGAAATTTGAATGGATGAAAAAGGAATAAAGAAAGAAATAGAGGAAAGAACAAAAGGGGAAAGATCAGTACATTAAAGCAGATGTACATAGAGAATGGAAAAAAAAACCTAGAAGAGAGAAGAAAGGACAAATGGACAGCAGACAATGGAGAGCTTGCAGAAGACACAAAGAAACCAGAAGAAAGTGACTGTAGCAATTGCAACTGAAAAATAAAATGCACAGACAACAAAAGGCAGAAAAATACTTTTTTATTTTGACTTTATTAACTGAAATATGTCAGCTCTGGGAAATGTGCATTGCTAACGTCTTTGCGTTTTGTTTGGTACAAGAGGAAATTAATTTTTAGTTTTATTTCTCCAGTGTTGTACATTCCAAGTCTGGCTTTTGGGATTCCCAGTTTAATTATTGTTTTCCTATTTCTAAATTATGATCCCTTGTTCTTTGTTTGGTGATAGTCTATGTTCTACATGTGTAACTGAGCTGAGGTATTCTGTTTATGTAGTTTCTATTTGACAGTGTCACTTGTTCTCTTTCCCCAGTAGGAGATGTATTGGTATTCTCTGAGATGTATTTGTTTAATATTTGCAGGATTGCCTTTTGATAGGTAGGGTTTGGTGCTTTGTGAGTCCTGGTAGTGCTGTTATGATACAGCGGGTTTGCAATGGGTTCTAAATGGGCAGTGTTTGCAGTACTTCCTAATGTGCCTGGCGGTTGGCACTGGAGTATAGTAATATAAAAATCTGTTAGTCTTTCTTTATCCATACACTCATTAAGAGGCATGTTTACTAAAAGTTAATGCATGTAAACATTATTCAAATATTTATGCAAATGAGCCCCTTATGCAAATGGACCCCATAATGAGTCTGCACATGGCCCCACAACCCCCTTGGAACGCCCCTGAGTCCCATAGAGGTGTCGTTAGGTAAACTTGCGTTAAGAGCAATTGCCCTGGTGCTAGCAGTAATGTGCTCTTCACACCCATAGTCCACCCTCGAAGGCTAGTTTAACGTGTGGTGTCTGGCATGCTGACATGTTAGTGTTCTTGGCTGCCAGTTGCCACGAGTTAAAATGCACGTTAACTAGTCACCAGGCTTTAGTAATTGGGCCCTAGGTTATTCTTTATTTATAACATGCCAGAAGGAAAGAAATCAAGACAGGTTGTCTCAGCTAATTTAATACATTCCCCTTGGACACACTGGCATCTCCTGCCTATCACAATTGCTAGAGGTGCCCTTATTTCTTTTAGCATTTAGCAGTATTTAAAAAAAAATCATAATTGATTTGCTTGAGACTGAGACTTCTTCTTGTGGGTAAACTGTCACTGCCAATCTGGTATAACTATGTAAAATAAATATAAACAACCCCCCCCCCCCCCCCCCCCACACACACACACATAACTCCAACCTATAATGCTGGGTAAGCAAAAGACAATACAAATTCTGGGTTAGATTTTTAGCAATGGCAGGTCAGTTTATTCATTTAAATGCTTAGCTGCAGTGCTAAAATTAGCATATATATTCAACAGCACTGAATAGGCATACATACTGCTGATTGGCACTTCCATTATCCATTTAGCCTAGGCCTGCTATTCAGCTTGTCTAAACTAAGAATACAAACTATTGGTCAGTTCTGAACCTCAGTGGTCAGTTTTCTTTTTTAAATACTAGCTGCCATGGTGAAAATTATTTTGGATATTCAATGCTGGTATCAGAGTTTACAGCTCTGTAAACCGTGTAAATGCCTTTGAATATCCGGCCCATAATGTCCAGTTATGCATGTTTACCGGATTGTTGTTGCAAGGTTGTTGTTCATATGATCTCAGTTGTGGCGTTAGATAATCAAAATCTCGGGGTGGGGGGGAGGGCATAAGCCTGAAGGTTTACCTAGGTGCCCAATGCCTTGCACTGATCCTAGGGCCAGCCCTGCCAAAAAAGCACCTATTTTATGTCTTTCTTTATAAAGACAACATAGCTACTTATTGCCCCTATAAAATAAGCGCCCAGAAGCAGCCCCAGTATTCTGCAAATGCTGACACACACATGGGTGCAGATTCTGCTGTTCTGCCTCAGGGGTGTGGCGCAGGTCGGGTGAGGGGAGGCTTCCTGGTGATATGGCCATTCAAGGTCTTAGTGGCAAAACACTGATGGAGAGTATTAATACTGGAACTCTAAGGGGCATGTTTACTAACAGGCCGGTAAAGTGCGGGTCGCGGTAGAGTGAGTGTGCCGTATAAGGAGTGGGCGTTCCGTCCTGAAGAAGAAAAGCCGTGATTGACAGATGCGCTAAGGTGCGCGGCGCCCGTGTGCGCTCCGCACCTTACCGCAAATGAGAGCCGAACGGGAGGCATATGTGTCGCGCTGATCAAACAGAAGGACAGAGCCACAGCACAATGGTTGAAGCACTGACCAATGGTGCAGGGAGCAGGGGTTCGAAACCACACAATGCGCAATGGCTCGCTGAGGTGTTAGTTTATGAGGCAGAGGAATACTGGGCCAAATAAAGCAGCCCGCTGAGTTTTGTTTTGGCACACATCAAAACTGGACGGGATAAGGAGGCGCGCTGATGTTTTTATGCGACATTTGAATGCTGGGCGGCATAAAGCGTCGCGCTGATGTTATCTGGCGGCATATTACTACGGGGCGGCGGCAGAAGGCGGTGCGCCGGTTACGGCGGCAATCGCATAATGGAAGGTATAAGTGGGGCGCTGATGTGCAAACAGAAACACAGAGCCACAGCACAATGGTTATAGCTCCCACCAATGCTGCAGGGATCAGGGGTTCAATCCCCACAGTGACTAATGCAGACTGCTGTGTGCTGTGTAATGTTAGGAGGCTGATATATAATGGGTGGCATAAGGCGGTGGTATGCTGGGCAGAGAGCGTTGCGCTACTGTTTTCTGAGTCATGTCAATACTGAAAGGCATAAGTGACGTGCTGATGTGCAAATCAGAGAGCAAAGCTGCAGCACAATGGTTACCACACCAACCAATGCTGCAGGGATCAGGGGTACGATACCCAACAGTGCAAAATGAAGATAGCTGGCTGAGGCAGTAGCTGTTAGGGGTAATATTGTTTTAGGAGTACCGTATTGTATATATGTAGAATCATAACCGATAGCAAATACACTCGCAAAGCAGTGTAACAGAACGTCGCCCATAGGTTAATGCAGAGGGCACATGTGAAAATGCAATGTCCGCCATGGCACCCTACAATGTTGGTGAAAGTGTAGCCAAGTGTGCTATATGAGGCAGGGTAAGGTGAGAGCACTGTCCCAGATGGCAGCAGTGTGCATTGTAACGTATGGGAAATGTAAGTCGGTGTGTTGACCAAGGTCTGCCATACCTGATTTGGCAGGGAGGGGCTGCAGACAGGGGCAGGCGACTGATATGAACAGGGGATTAGAGTGTATCTTATCTTGTAAACTGCCCTATTCCCGTTGGAGTACTACAGCTCCATTAAACTCATGCTCTGGGGAAGAAGCCAATACTCCTCTGTTGTGAATGCTGACAACTTGTGCAGATAGTGAATGATGGAGGGGTGATCATGGTTTGAATGTTCCAGTGAATAAGGTTGGCAGAGGTATGTCAACTGTCTGTGTGCAACTGTACAGCAATCTGTGATGCTGTCTCAAAAGAACTACCCCCTTGTGCCAGATATTAATGCACCTTTTATGGTGTTTCAGAAGGCACACACGTTGCTAGGAAATGAAAACCTCATTCTCCACAAAGGCCATGTGGAAAGGCTGTCAACTCCCAAGACACTATTGTATGTAACCCATAAGCTGTGTCAATCAAAGGCATGGCAAAAGATGCCCCAAGGATGTAGAGATGAACCCAGAAACGTAACCCAGTAGCACTAACATCCCTCAGTTGGAATGGCAAAGGAGGTATGTGGCAAACCCACACGTAACACAAGCACTGCACAGAGCTAAAACACAAAAACAATACAAAAGTAAAAGAGGGATGAAGATCAGTTGCTGAACTGCAGAAATCATCCCCAACCCATGTGGCACCCATTAAAATGGACAACCCAGTTGAGGGTACAATATGCTCACAGCACACATCAGTACATATATGACCCTCAAACAAATGTTAAACACCTTTTATGGAAAAGCATACAAATATAAGACACCACACAGGAAGCACACTAATGACCACTACCACAAATCACAATGGCTAAACCGGCATGCCACACCAACAATGTGAGCTCCTTAGCAAAGACTGCAGAAAGAAAGAGTGCAGTCCATTAAACAAACCGCCTGCTGACTGTCAGGACAAGCAAACACCAAAAAGTAAGCATGATGAAATGCACATGCAGAGCTGCTAATTACTCATACAATTGCAGTCTGTATTTGTGATGTGGTGCACATGTGCACACACAATGAAATGTTCTGCAGTGGATACAGCATGCAAAAGAGGGGAAAAATATACCACAAGGGCAACAGAGGACGGTATGTGGAATATGTTAATAATTTGGATCAGGACATGAGAAAGTTCCACATGTAATCATGTGTAACACACAACACCTGAATCACAGAAAACCAAAACCCCCTGATGTGTTGCCATGTAAACACCCTAAAGTGGGACACCTCTGAAACGAAATAATATGTGATGGCTAAGCAGCACACAGGATGCACCTTGACGTACAGTGAGGAGAGAGAAGGGTGTATGTAGAGGTGAGGAACCTGCTGTTACCTCATGGTACAGTCAGCAGATTAGAAAACAAAGGATATAGCACATGTGCTAATCAAAACAAAAACATACAGAGTAGAAACACATGACTGTAGCCACTCCCAGAAACAGTACACTGAGTACACAGTAACACACTGAGCACACTGAGCCAAGCATACTAAGCACACTGTGTGGCAACCGTGAATACCCAGTGAGGTTACATGTGTCTGCCAGATACACAGCTGTCACTGTACAAGGATGCGAGCACAGGTGGCACATGTACATGTGTGGCAAATGGCCCCAGACAAGTGTTAATGTGATCAAAGAGAGAAGGACTAACCTACTGTTAACAAAATGGCCTTGGACCCAAGCAAACACTGATCAATTCCCACTAGCACCCCATGTGGCCTAGGTCAAGTCATGTAACCCCTCATTACCGTGGAACAAAGACCAGTTAATCCTCATCCAATGATATTGACAAAATAAACAATGCAGTCCCTGGGTCACAAAGACGCAGGACTGAGAAACAGGCAATGCAATGTGTGCCTTTGTATCACCCTGCTCAATCACCAAAAGAGCCACATGTATGTGGAATAAATATCTTTATTTGGTATACACATCACAAATAGTGTAGTCAGTGCCATCATAATATGAAGGTGAGTGCATCTCTGATGGAATATTGAAACCCCTCTAATAGGGCATAAATCTAACTCACACAGAAAAGTTAATTCAACCACCACAAATGAAGAGCATGAGATATAATGTGCAGCCACTGCATACAATGCACTGGGCAGCAGACCCCCAGCCCCTACCTGATTCTGCATGCTGCAAAGGTGTAATGCACATATGAGTGCATGTAGAGAGTTGGCGCTGCATATTGAGGACACAACACACATCATGTGTCCCTCAAACCATATCCATCTTGCAACACAGGAGACAACCAAACCAAAAAAGCCTATGTTGAGAAAATGTTTTATTGTGAAAATCACGCTGGGAAAGTAATGTGTGTGGTCTCACATAATGTCTGAGCTAGGAATCAAAGCTGCAACAATGTAGACACAAACTCTCCTCAAAATCACAATGAGTATATGCAACAGGTAGGACAGGCACATGAACACAAACAAAATACAAACTAAACTACCTTCCCAAACCTATACATATACCACCATGAAGGAGGTGGCCCTGCAACCTTTTCAGAGTAGACAGTGTTTGGCCACATATAACATAATACATGGAATGCACAATTGACGAAGTGCAACGGTGACCCACATTGCCACACTGCAAACATCATGTCGCAATGTGAGTGTCTCTACCACAGGGCATAGCCTGGACTGTGCACATGGGAAATGCAAGGTGTTGACATACATGCAGACTGTCACGTCTGCACATCCAACAAACACAATAAGCAGCATCTGAACAAGGAAATGAGGGCCAAACATCCTATACGGAGCCACAAAGAAGTCTGAGGTCCACATGTTTTGTCTCACAAACATAGTCCGTCATATGCAAAAGCACCATCCACAGTGCAACATGAGACAGTGATGCCACACATGCACGTAAACACCCTTGTCACATTGACCACATTAATTAAAGATGGTCGTGTGTCCAAAATCATTGTTGAGGTTACACTTGTAGCATGTGCATGTGGAAAGCAGGTGGACATACACAATAGGAGTGCTCCATCGTTGGCTGTATTGCGCAAACATGGGTGTATGCTTGATTAGGAAGAAAAAGATGAGGGTATCCTGGGTGGCATGTCACACCCAGGGCCAAAACGTAACAATACTAAAACTGTGTTCGAATGGATCAGCTGCACTATCCATGTCATTTGCTGCTGCACACGGGGGGAACACTGCCAAAAGTAACAATACTATGTGCAATCCAACAGGTGAGGTTAATAGTGTTCCACCAAATATGGCTAGGAATAGTCAAGCGTGACATGTCAACATTCCACTGTCTTTGAAAGTTCATGTGTGTTCTCAACAATGAGCAGGACTCCCTGCAGAAACATCACACAAACAGTGCAGAGAACACCTCTGTAATGGAGAATTAAGTAGCTTAATAGTAATACTGTCCATCGCAGTCATATGTCTCACTCGCAGAGGTAAAACATCCAATGGGGCACTTTCTGGTGTAAAATGTCTATGGTGTTGTTTCTTCAAAAGGTGGGTGATGGTGACACCAGATGCACTGTAATAGATGTGTCCGGTATGTACTCAGCCCTGTGTCATGAGAGGATACGTATGTTCTTGTGAGCCACCTATGAAAAACACCACACAATGCACACCGTTACACCTTTGCAAATGCACAAGAAAGGTATGTGAAACCACACAGTACATTACTCAACAAAACATTGGTCATGACATCATTAATCCGAAACACACACATGGGTAAAACATGGGTATGGTCATGTCCATGCTCGTGTCACACAGGTGTGTCACAGCTACACACGACATGCATCTGTTTATGTGCACATAGAGGAAACATTATATGCATATAAGACAATTATGATTCATCAACAGGTAAACATAGATACAAATCTGCAATTAACAAATGTGCAACTTACCTTGTGTGTGCATCAGGTGTATGTCAGCAATCCCATGAACCACTACACAGCAATAAGAGGTGACAGTGAAGGCAGAGAATCTCAGCAGTCCGTGTACAAACAAAAGGTCAAGCCGCTGCTGATGCATGTCCACATTATGGTCATATCTGAAAATAAATAAAGGTGAACATCAGTGGTGACTCAGAACACAAGACACATTTTGTCGCACACCACACAACACATGTTGATAATACGCATAAGGTAAACAGCACTACGGAACACATACCACAGTCACAACTGCCCCCCAGGTGCACAGTCCCCTCACAGTACATGATAATGTACTATGCCTGAAGAGTGTCTCATCACACAGGCAACCTGTAATCACCCACACACAAAGTATGCATATTTCTGCAGTCCAGCTGCAACACATGGCCTGTATGTGTCCAAGTGGACCTTTAGACATATAAAGGCCCCGTGAACCGGCAATAATACCCTGTTGTTGGCTTATGGTACAATGTTGGGGTAGGGAGCAAGTGCAGGCAAACCAAATACAAACCTTAAATACACACACATGCAGATATGCTGTAACTGTCACATATACAGTGTGGCACAGGACATGCTGAACACAAACACATGGGGATATGTGTGACAACAGCAAGGGATGGGTGATGGAGCCTGAAGTGAAACACAAAACCACACACCATCTGCCCAATATGATGGAGCAATGAAGATATGTTTTCCACATGACCCCAGGCACACACAATCTCCCTGTACATCCACCTACCCCAACGCAAAGCATATTGGGTGATGTTCAGTCACATGCCAATCCAACACATCAACAGCATCTGAATAAACTATGTCCTGTGCATTGGGAAACACAACAGTAACAAACATGTCATGTTCTACAAGAGTATCACACACTGCACCTTCCTGTCCACAACTCTCATACCCCACACCATCACCTAATGTCTGACTGCTCCCTATCACAATGTATAGATCTCTCACATGTGAGAGGCAGCACAGAGTTGTAGGAGGCTATCCTCAGGTGTCCATAATCAATCCTGTCCCCATCGTACCTCTGTGTTGTTGTACAGAAAGATCAACAGACATGTCAGAAACCACCATGTTTGCACCTCATCACAAAGTACAGACGAGTCACACAGATCCACTATATTGGCAACAATGCCCCCTATCTTTGTGTAGGGGTGTGTCAATGTTGAATGCAAAGTCGCTTACAATTCTGGAAACACATATGGAATATGCACGAGTGTCTCATGTATGCAGGGAACAAATACATATCCTGGTGTGTAGATGTCATACCTTGAATCATAGTGACAGCTATTTGCTGATGATCTCCACAGATAGCTGTCAATGTGTGCGTCATGTCATTAAAACACCAATGGCATGTATATTTTTTACGCAAACCATGATGGCTGCATGCCATCACACTGTGTGTCATTGAGAATGTCAACGCATGGATAGCCAATATGTGTACCTCAGAGAAACAACTCTCACATATGTCTGGTTTTCCTTGCCAACATAATCCTCCCCTTCCCTGTCCGACTATCTATGCAATCTATGTAATGTGGACTGTACTATCCTACACTGCTCACATACCCAGCCTGTAGCTGAGGCATGATGGCATATGTTGAGAATTTATCAGCAAGATATGCCATGTACTCCCTGAGAATTCTGCACAACCATAAGCCACCAACACATTCTGTGCTCATCCTGCCCACTGTAACGCACCCCTCGCTGATATGGGGTAGGTTATCCTCTGTATCTGTGTACATATGTAGCACTGTACCTAAGGTCAATTCGCCTACATGTAAATGTGGCAATACTACCTCTCTGGCTGGACAATGCTCAGATCCCCATCCTATAACATGTCCATGTCATGGCTTTCTGGTGCAGTATACATTCCGACACACTGTAGGGTGACATTAACACCCTACACATAGATACCCTAATATCCGCAGAAACTACTACTAAGCATCTGTCCTGTGATATGTATGTCCTGATACGGCCATAATAACAAAGCAACACATAGCCAGCTGACAGGAGTGTAAGAACCAAATGTACACCCCAAAGGTGAAACATATAAATTCAACCCACTGGACTAATGTCCCCAAACGTGGACTGGTCTCACACTGTGAACATCTCACCATATGGCTAACACTGTTATCCACCCATATCATCACAAAACATCATTTGTGCTCAACAACAACAACAGGTGCTAACACAGGCAGCCACTAACTGTAATTTTAACCTTAAAAATCACACACAGCCGTATGAGCAACCACCCACATCATCTGGCACCAAATGCTGTTGTGTACTGGCCACATTGTTTGTGCCTCACACATGCCTATATGTGAGTTGTGAATTAGCACTAAAATACTAATGTGGTGTCACATACAAATCATATCCTGACATAAACTGTAACTGCTGTAAACATAACACACATAGGATTAAAAAGCTGTGTGGGTAGGTAATACGCACATGAGAAGATCTCTCCAATCAACCTCCGTCTGACTGCTGTGCCATCCTGTGTGTCACCACTGGCACGTACAGGGGGGCACATTGGATCTTGCTCCAGATCCTCATTAATCTCTGCAGGGATATTGTGCCTGAGAGCAATGTTGTGCAGGATGCAACAGGCTATGATTATCTCTGCAACAGTCCTTGGCTTATACTGTAAGGCCCCGCCTGACCTATCCAGACACCTGAAGCGACTTTTCAACACGCCAAAGGTACGCTCGATGACTGAGCGGCTGGAGGCATGGGCCTCATTATACCTCCGCTCTGCACGTGTCCGTGGCTGACGTACAGGGGTCAGCAGCCAGGGGCGACACCCATATCCTGCATCACCTTGGAAATAAAAAGAAATGTGCGTGTCAATATTCAACATAACTGACATATGTTAAGATGTAGTAACCCTACACAAAACAAATCCTGACATCAACATATAACCGAACAATTAATGAGCTGTAAAAAACACATATGCTGTTAGAAAAGGAACACATAGCCTAGAAAGTAAGTACACTCATGGGAAATACCCCAACAGTTCCATCTATACTGTAACATATTGTGTGTGTGTGTGCGCGACATGGGTATTGTAATGCATTGACTGTCCACATTGGCACCCCTGCCAATGAGAGACGATAGTAACGATTCACGTGTCACATGTTCATATTGTATGTCTGAACAGTAACCTAGGTAAAATATGCTGCCATGAGAGGGTGGGAAAAAAACAGAACATGTATGCCATGGAGGCTGGTGATAATGTGAACCATATCACCTAGATGCATCCTGTCCTGTACGGGCAACATATCTAGATCTCATACTCTGTGTCCTTATGCTGTATATTGCTAAACATAAATTGTTTAAATACCAATCCTGTGCACTGTGTCTATCCTGGGAACATCCCACTGAAGGTGGGGTCTGCAAACCTGCACACTGTACTACTCATGTCTTAACCTCATAGAGATACACATCGGTACATTACCGTCATGTGTAGCTGAAAACAATACAACTCTGTATGCACACACATAGCCCACAGCTTCAGGCATCCCCTTTCCAATATGTTAAACTACATGAGGATCACTGGCCAATATGTGGCTAAATCATGATCATCTACAGTAGGCCAAGGTACTAGCACCAAATATACTTCGTTACACCCCTGCTGTGACATAGGCCAAATGCGTGACCATACATATCCACACGAGTGCTGCTAGCTGGAAAGGGCAAAAGCATACATCAGATATTCCCAAAAAACCCCTCATATTATATACTGGCTCCTGGGTAGCAACAACAGTCCAGAGTGAGTGTGTGAACCCCACACACACATGAGAAGGGTTACCTGTATGGATGAGCAATTATCACAAGGTTAAATGACATACAAGCATTATTTGGCAATGACCCATCATGATACGTGCATATGAGGGCCAAACCCCCCCCCCTCAGAATGTGTGCAGTTGATATTACCACACACGAGGGGGGATTGGGCAACAGCCTAGCCACATGCACAGGGGTGTTGTCACCTGCACACCATGTGAATGTCTGGATCATATAATGCTAGGAGTCTGATGGTCTATGTTTGTTTGTAGCTGCTGTATGTGTACGTCTATACCCCTGTAATAATCTAAAGATACAACAGTCCCCAAACAAACATTGCTCATATGTTGATCTAAGTTTATGGTTTTAAACGAGTTTGCTAGCTATGTGAGTAGACATAAAGAAAGTTACAAACACATACATACATTACGACACATGACATACTCACCCAGCAAAATACAGTCCCCATAACGTCCGCCCTCAAATTGTGTGAAGATTGCCGAGTGATGCAGGATATAGGAGTCATGGGTGGACCCTGGAAACTAGGGACCCACATTCAGAATATGCAGATTAGCATCACATACAACCTGAACATTCAGGGAATGGTAGTGTTTGCGGTTGCGAAACGCCACCTCCCTGTCTCTAGGCGGGACCAGCGGCAACATGTGTGCAAATCAATAGCTCCCATCACGTGTGGTATCCCTGCTAATGTCTCAAAGGCCTGGTTCAGGGTCCCCCATTGTTGCCTAGTGTGGGGAATGGCTATGTAATTCCCCACCCGGCTGACCATGGCACGCAGTACGTGGTGGAGACATCGTGAGAAGGATGGGCGGCTCATGCCACCCACTGCAGCCACAGATGACTGGAAACAGCCAGAGGCAAAAAAAATGTTAAAGCAGCAAGGAGCTTGACTAAACCTGGTATTGCATGGGACCGATCAGTCAGGGGCTCGAGGTCAGGTCTTAAATCCTCATAAAGCTCCCTAATAGCCCTTGTGCTCAGTCGGTACAGGGAGATGACCTGGTCCTCACGCATGCCCTGGAGCTGTGCCCTGGGCCTGTAGAGGCGTGGCTGCCGAGCCTGCACCTCGGCACGCCGTCTGTGCCGTGAACGCACAGCACATGGCTGGACCACCTCCACAGCTGCAGGTCTGAGTTGCTGCGGGACTACACCCATGCCCTGTGCTGCAGCCCGTGGACACCATCTCCCCTGTCCGGCAACCGCAGCATCTGCCCACCACTCAGGACACATGCATAAGCATATATTGCTGCCATAAACTCCTCCCGTCCCACTACCGAAACACACTCTAACAACCACACAAACTCTAACAAACACACAAAACACACTATACAGTATCCAAAAGTAAAAACAACAACTGACAATACACACACAACACAATATAATAAGCCATACAAAACACCAATACAATCCGCTAGTACAACTGCATAGACGTTCGTTCTTCTCCACACCAACCACACTCCTCCTGCTCTTCCTCTACAACCCTCAACGTGGGTAATGTTGTGATGGTAATATATGTTATTCTGGGGTGTGTGGTTTGCGCACACTGCGCATGCGCAGTTGATCGCATGCGATGCCCGTTGGTGGCCACGCGTGCGCCACTCTACGCATGGGCGTCGGTCAGTGCGTGCCCACACGTATGTGCGCCGGCGTGAACATGCGCACAAAACACAGACACCCATGCGGTAGTCGTTGTAGTGCGCATGCGTACTGCGACACATGCGCAGTACAGTGTCTCAGGGCGCATGTGCGTTTGTCCGCGTACGGCCACCCATGCGTTGGCGAGCACGCGCCCAACGCACGAGCGTCACGCCCGCCCAAATGCGCATGTGCAATGGAAGACACATGGCAATACACTATAAATAGGCCTGCACACGTGCATCACGTTGAGGGTTGAGAAAGGAGTCACAGTTAGAGAGAGAGGGTGTCATAGATAAAGTCTGAACAGAGACAGTGGTGGGACTACTGCACAGGAAAGAAGCACAGTGAGGGATAACAAAATCTATAGGTAGAGAGGCTGTGGTGGGAGTAGTCCAGAGGAAGGAGGGAGAGAGTCAGTCCAGGGAGTACGGCAGCGGAGAGAGGCAGTGTAAGATAGTCAGGAGCAGAGTAGATTCCTCACCTTGTGCTAAGATAATATATCTGTTCCCTTTGTTAATGTGTCCTTTACTGTGTCCTGTACTGTAACATTCTGTAAGTCTGTATTGCATGCTGTGTATTGTTCTGTTTTGTTTAAGTGAGTGCTGTTCTGTTGAAAGGAGCATTTAAAACATACAGAGATGGAGAGAGAGAGGGAGAGAGACGGTGAGGGTGAGGGTGAGGGTGTGGAGGATGTGTCCCAACCTGTGGTGGGTGATACACCGACGCTACAGACTGCACATCCTAGGGAGGGACATGCAGGACCATCTTTTGGGCCACAGCCTGCACAATATGTCCAAACTGGGAAGAGAAAAAGGGTACCTGTGCCTGGTCCACAGCGAAAAAAGAGCTCTACGCTTCAGTGATAGAGAGAACTATATCCTACTCTCGCATGTAATTGAAAACTATGACCTCTTATTTGGCAGCTCAGCAGTCGCACAACAGTGGCCACCCTATGGCAGTATGGGAGGAGGTGCGTGCTGCAATTGCAGAGGCAGCAGGGGGCCCCACAAGGGATGTTGAAAGCCTCAAAAAAGGAGGTACTCGGATATAAAAAGAGGGTGCGCCAGCACATGGTGGCTGAAAGACAACATGCGCATGGCACAGGTGGTGGGGGCCCTTTTATCCCATCACTCACACCATTGGAACAAGAGCTGGCAAACAGTTTGGGCCACATCTATCTCCGTGGACTGCCGGAGGCCCTTGACACGGCACATCCTGACGCAGGTATGTATAGTAATTGCCAGGTTCACAATGTCCCTTCAGTACACATCATTCAGCTGCACAGACACTCCCATACCTGTGACCCAATCCACACCATGTTTAAAAAGTGGTGTCACATGTGTGTGTTATGGCCATGCACAAACTGTGTTGTTGCCATGCCCTGTCACAATATTACATATGTGTCCCTCGAAAACAGCAACATCCCCATCTGTTTCCCAAACTACACACAACAATTCCTATCCAACCTGCACATCTGTGATTGCAAAGCAACCATATGATTTTGTGGCACACTAATCAGGTAACGTGTGTGTGACATACTATTTGCACAGTGCTACATGTGGCTTCTCAGTGGGCCACAGGTGCTGGCTACATGGGATCCACGGCACAATGGGTCACAGCCAAACATATCCAACAATGAGCATATAGTTATGTTCTAGAGACAATATTTCAAATGCATAATTAAACATAAACAGGCAATGTATGGTCCAAACAAGTGTAAGGGTGATGTATTCTCACACATGTGTGGACATATGTTGTACAGATAGGGGGAGGGATGTGATGGGGGACACATGTGGCATGGCACTCCAAATATACACATGGAAAATATGCAACATGTGCATGGGCCACACGACACACATGTGCCCCAGAAACAGCTGAATGACGTAGACAAACATGTATGGGAGGGTGTCATGGGTAGGTACGCAGCACACACGCACATACCCACCCCATCATCTCTGTGGTGGTCTGTGCCACACATATATAGATATGATTTATGTTGAAAACATAATGTGTTTTCCTTGTTATTGTTCAATATGCAGGTGACTACAGTAAAATGGGAGAGGAAGAGGAGGAGGCGGAGGAGGAGGAGTAGGAGGAGGTGGAGGAAGAGGGTGACTTTTACATCACAGTGCAAATGAGTGTGTTTGAGTATGAACCTGATGTCTCATGGGGCAGCACAAGTGCTGTGATGAGCCCATAGAGCCACCGTACCCAGTATATCACCACTAGGGGCAGCATCAAGGGAGAACATCGACGGACCCAGGCTGCAAGCTATACACCGAGAGCCCTGACCCTCAGGCGATGATGGCGGAGGTTAAGGTCCCATGGCGTATCTGCACATCGCGATGCTGAAGGTGGGTGACATACGACAGTCATAATTCCAAAATAAACACCAATAGTCACTAGTTGGTGTTTGTGTGGTGAATGTTGCAACATAACCACCACATATATCACATGTATGGCTCATGTTGGTGGGATATTGTTTCTGGAAAGAATGGTGTGGGGTATAATATATGGTGTTACTATGACGCAAAACAGAATCACCGAAGGTCAGTGACACCCACAGATGCAGGCCTAAAAGGAATGTTGTATAAGGGCCACCATGTTGTTGTCATGAGAAAGATCAACACTTGCCCTTGCAACAGTCTACCTCATTGCAGACACCCAGATGTCTGGTAAACCACAGCATGACATCTAAATAATAGTTGAAGAAACAAAACATACCATATATATAGCAATGCAACCCTCCTCTGTGATGTAACAGCACAAAGAACGCATTCCCCACAGTCTGCATCTGCAGGTGTCAAATTACATAGCATATGGAGAGAGGTGCGAAAATATGTCAGGTCAACCCATAGATACGGATCTACAGAGGGGTCTCACGTACAGTATGAACCTGATGGCTTGTTTGGAGAGAACATTCCTCAATTTCCTCTGTACAGAAAGACATAACATAGACTGTAATCCAGGACAGAAAAGGAAAACACCATGTCCCCTTACTGTAAGGCCAAACAATCCCTCAACAGATTGCATAGGCTGTGAGCATGTGTGTCCCAGTTAAATTGTGGGCCTATGTCCCCATACCGTGTGATGGTCCCCAGTATCATACGTGTCATACCTGCAATATGTGTTGGATGCACACCATACAGTAATGAGTATGAGCGCATGTTCTATTTCTCAACAAATGGGTTTAAACAAGGACCAAATGCCGTGAACAATTACTGTGCTGGGCAAAATAAACCTAAACAAATGATGACTAACTACAACATAAGATTGCCATGTTGAGACCCATATCATACACCACGTATCCACACAAACATTACCAGAATTGGCAACATCACCCACACCCCGCCTTTCCGAATGCAAACATTTAGAGCATACACAAAAGACCTCACATTAACATACCTGGTGTATGATAAGCAATTGTCAAGCCAATGAGAAATAAACATAAACTGAAGACCTCATCTCCTTTACAAAATAACAGATACATCCATCATAGAGCAAGCAACCAAAGAAATACTGTACATAGTTCGAAATGTTTTATTGGAGACACAAAATGGCGAACTAGGGAATTGACACAACACATGTATAGGTACTCGGCCCAGTGGGTTAGCTAGAGATATCTGACCAATCTGTACTGTCAATAACAGAAATTATCCCTTACAGCAGGGTACAAAAATAAACATACTGAAGCTCCGCCTGTGAAGGATCCATATGCTATGTCAAATGAGAAAGGGGAAAACATATGTTGTCTAGTTGTTATGACTGTTTTCCATGTCCTAATTGCTGCATCCACGTTCACAATGCCTGTGCAAGAGTTTTTCTGACTCACTCACCATCGTATGATGTTTATGTGTCCAGACAGCTCTAGTGTACTGTTTTATCCCACTCTTACATTGTCACATTTTGCCTTTAACATAACCCTTTATTCAGGGTAGTAGGTCTCTGACATCCCACACTATCAATGAAGTAGTCAGCATGCCAATGTCTATCCTCAAACTACACTCACATAAGCAGCTATGTTCATAAGGTATCACCCACTACCACAAACACAGTAAATGCTTCAGCGGGATTAACGTCTGTCAGCACCATCACATTATAGTCATTCCCCAACATCAGCTCACGTACAATTTGGTACACCACCAAGCCATACATATCAGTGTAGTCATTGCACCAGGCAATTTCCAAGGAACCGCACATGCGGATAACGTGTACATCCCCACATCCCTGCCCGCAATACTTGGACAATGTAACCCATCAGACCATACATTTGTAAGTTCATAAAAACAATCATTAGGGCAGGCCAAACCTGATTTGCCGTTCACACAGTCTTACACAACTATATGGCATCCCATGAGGCTACATACCAGTACAAACATCTCATGGAGAATTAAGCAAATTCCATAAACACATAACACACAGTTCCTGTCGTAAACATGCCCCAAAGCTCATGTGCATCTCTATGCCACATATAGCAAAACCCTGGAACCATACATGACCTGTGCAGACAGTCCCAAACACACCTCGGTACAACAATGCTTCTGGCCATCTGAGGTGTTAATGGCTGCTGCATGCTGCACCTGACCTAAATAATGGATATGAGACTGGACTGTCCTTGCCCAATTCTGTTGCCACGCTCAGTAGTATGTGGGTGTGTAATGCAGAATGCTATTGTATGATCGGTTGTGTTAGTCCTCAACAGCCTCTTCCTGTATAGTGTTCTCTGTGTTTCTATTAGTTGTAAGTACACTGCGATCATATGTGTTATAACCCTAACCATGTTCCCATATGACTCAGCACTAGCCACAATTGCATTAGTGTGGTATGTGTATGACATGTTGCTTTTATGAAGGTGTTTTCGTGGAGACCGGTGAGTTTCATTGACCACCTGTGTCCCATTCACAGCCAATCGAGTGTTCTGGCGCGGAAACGCTGTGCTGTGGAGCGGAACACCAGGGATGTTTGTTGCTGCGCTACGGACATTACATGAGGGGCGTCGTAGGCCATGCCACTAACTCGCATGTGTGAGGCCCTTGAGGGCATACGTGATGTTATGATCCGAGCTTGCACCTAGCACCACCAATGTATCCGGAGGAGGATATAGCTTCGTGTCAGGGAGAGGGGGCCCGATCGTGGCAGGCGTGGCCGACCACGCCGTCAGTAAATATGATTAATATAGAAATGTTACAGCACGCACCCAAAGGTTTCTCTCTGTTGGCACTGTTCAGTTTCTAGCAACTATTGACATAGTTTAATGTTATTGCGGCTTGGTTTGGGTTATATGTGAAAAGTAGACCTATGTGATTAGTATGTTGTGTGTGTTGTTTAGTAATTGGCTTGGGGGATCTTTGATATGT